>MJUU01009623.1:96341-122399 GCA_002080025.1 Modiolus philippinarum
TCTAAGTTTGTTTTCGCTTACAAGAAAAAGAAATACACGACATGGACGATGGAGATATTGTTATGCTTTATTTTGTGTTTAATTGTAACAGAAAAGGAAACACCAACAATGGCTGAAAATCACAATTCCATGACACAATTTACCTGGAAACTACACAGGAAAAACATCAATAAAAAGACAAAAGACAAAGGTAAACAACGATAGTAGCTCGGGATAGTGGGACTTGGTACCGGCATTAGCAAAAACCAGCGGTAGGATTAAACAGGTTAAAATATTATGTGTACCTAAACCTCTCCTATCCCGTTTCCCTGTGGCATGATAAACATACAAATAAATCCAAGACAGGTGGACTACTAACTCCATGACCACTATCTTGAAAAGGGCAAGAAAAAGACAGAAAATAATTTTGAAAGAGGGGTTAAGGAGCGCTTGACAAACCTCTTTTTAAAATCTCTATCAGCAATGAGAATTTAATTTCATTCATATTCATCTTCCTTCGATTACTTGTGGTTGTATTTCAGAAACTGATAGTATCATTAAAAAGCAATTACATTTAAGATTAAGGATGTTTGTTCATTGACTTTATATTCACGAAACTCTGTTCAGAATGTTAACGTTTGGTTGTAACTGAAGGGAAAAGGGTTGTAACTAAATACTATTGTTCTTTTATTTTAGCTGAAGTCGGCATTTCCAGATGATAAGTTTATTTCGTGCAAACACAAATCTGATTTCAGTTGACCGGTTAAGAAGAACAGATGAGGAAACTATGTTTGCTTTAAAGTATATAAAAATGGAACAGCGTTTATTAGAGTGAAAATGATACAACAATAATAACAGAAATAACCGAAAGATATGTCTATCTTATATTCTTTAATCAGTACCAATGGAATGCCAGTTCGAAGTTTGACGCTTGAAGTTTGAAGAAACGTAAACAATTTTACTTTTATATTACCAAGGTATGCCAAGGACGAATTTAAAAATTGTATGTGAGAAATAGATATGTAATTAAAATAGCAGGATTTTACGAAGTGAATTGTGTCATTTTTTTCTATTTTTTCGTAAGATCAACAAACTATATCATTCAGATTACTGTCTCAAAATTGTTTTCGCTACAGAAGTTTTTCGGTTGTCAAATTGGTTTGACCCATCATTTCAATGTTTGTGTTTGATAGATGAGCATAGTTTTTTTTTTTTTCAATAGATCAATTGCTTATTGTGTGATAGATGTGCACCGGCTATGACTAAACGCAAAACGTATTACTGGGAATGTGACGATTTGCTATATCAGATTATGCTGACCAGAGTACCCGATGATAGCTCTTGTATTTGTAGGATATAGACTGCTAGTGTTTAATTGTGTTTTGCTTTTGTTTATATCTGTTTTGTTGTTTAATTTTTGTGGTGTTTTATCCTTTTTTCAGTATGACGTAAAATAATATGATAATAAGAAATTAACTTGTCAAAAATAATTGAAACATCAGTGACCGAAAAAGTAAATACCTTTATACACTAAATCAAACGATCACATGGTGACACAAGAAAGAAGGGCAAAATAATAACTAACTGTAAAAAGACATCACACACATAAATCTTAAGAGGTGTCATCAGCGTGATCTCCAGGTGTTCCGAAGGGTTAAGAACGACTTACTCACGGAATGACGTCGTAAGTAAAGATGTTTTTTAATGTGGAAACGAATCTGATTTGAAAAATACTCAGTTCATTGATCAAAGTAGTTAATTGTAAATGCAATGACAAACCAGTTTTATTATTTTTTATATCAATTTTTGGTGTTTGCTTTAATTTTTAATTGCATAATTTCTCTTTACCAGATGGCTGTTTAACGAGATACATATATTTTGCGACTAATTGTGACATTTACTAGACTTGGTCTTCCTTTTTTTTATCTTTAAAATGTTCCGTCCTTTCTCATTTTCGTTGCTGCGTCTATTCATTAATCTGGATTGATCTTCATGATACTACTACTGGAACTTTGTCTCCAGCTTTTTGGGTTTTGTATTTGTGCAGCCCAATTAATAAGTCTCAGTTTGTTACAAGACCATATGTAAAATAAGTGAGGACCGAACCGTCAGTCTGAAAAATAATTCAAAGACAATAGCATCATCCAACATCGGAAACACAAAGATACAGAGATATCAGATAGGTATGATACAGAAAAGAAAAAAAGGAAAAGTCCATACAGATGAACAACACAGACATAAATTAAAACCATGGACGAGATAAGGTGCACCGGTAGAGTAAGCACCTCCTGCTTGCTTTTTACAAGATACCCACCGTTTTGAACATATTAAATTCGGTAGTTAAGTCAAATTCGGTAGAGAAAACAACAATATCAAAACTTTTAAAGGGAAGGATCTGTAACTTGCAATCAGGGAAACGGTTATGCAATAGCGGTCCATAGATGTAAACTTAGGGATAAGCACTTATATGTTTTGAGCTGTACGTAGTTTAGATTACGATTTCTGGATTTCCTATGTTTTGATTTTTATCTGCACTGAAGACACATAATTTGTGGAAATGGCCATATGCACAAAATAAATTTACAGTAACTTCCGTGCACCGTTATTAAGAAATAGTTTTTTTTCCACAAGTATTAGCTTCAATTTGGTATGTTAAACGACCACTTTTACTAAAGTTATAAATATTTCTTTCTAGCGACACATAAAGATTTTTTATATGTTTAGTTTGAGCTGTACTTTTAAATGTAATACGGCAGTCTTTTAGCAGTGTTGAAATTGTGCAATTGTCGATTCATTCAAGATGTATGATTGTAGACATGATTGTTTAAAATACAATTTTCAGAGATGTGATCTATTAATTTACAACTTTTAAGTGAAATACTGACAAGGCGTTCAACAATAATTTGGCAAATACTTGTATGTTTTAATGTTAATGCCATATTTCTATGTAAGTATTCTGAGAGGCTCAAAACACATATAGATTCGAAAACAAGTTGGTATGTGACTTAACTGTCGTTTTAAATGCAAAATCACTCTTGCGTGACGATGACAAAAAGGCTCCAAAAGACTTCTAGAGACGCATAGAATAGGGTATAAGGTCATATATGACTTTGATGTCACTTTTAAGGGCAAAATCACTTATGCGTGACGGCACCCAAATGGCTCAAAAAGACCCGTAGACACACATAGAACAAAAAAAAAACGGTATGTGACCTAACTGTAGTTTTTAATGGCAAAACACTCATGCGTGACGGTGCAAAAATGGCTCCAAAAGACTTCTAGACACACATAGAATCGATAATAAACCCATATATATCTAAAATGTCATTTTCTAATGGAAAATCACTCATGCGTGACGATGCCAAAGTGGCTCCAAACGACTTCTAGACACACTTAAAATCCATTATAAGGCCATATATCACTTAGATGTGATTTTGTAGGGCAAAATTACTCAGGCGTGACGATACGAAATGGTTTTAATAAGATCGTGAGATTTCTATATTTGTATGAAACATTTTGACATGATAATATTACAGTATGATCATATAATTAAGTACAAATTTATTCATAATTTTTATTACCTAATTAACATTTAATGATGATACGAGATGCAAATAATCGTATTTAATGCGTTTATACAGTGGTGCAATATTAATGTTTTTACATGTAATTTGATATCTTATTTTCTTTTATTAGTAGATCCATTGACATTTATATTATCCATAAAATAAGGTGCATTTTTTACATTTTTCTTAGACATTGATGTATGCGATATTATTGCGGTTCCAACTTTTTTGTCCTTTGAAGTGTCAATCATTTTTGACATTTTTATTACCGATGATATGACAAGTGATTATCTATAACAATAAGAATCATTTTACATTTTTCTTGACTTTTTTTCTGTTTGATGTGATCAATCATTTTTGACATTTTTAAATTGTATGTGAATAAATAATTTTGGAGATATTTTTTACATAGTAAGGTGGATTCCCTGTGGTTTTTCTTGACATTAATGTATGGGTTTCATGAAATTTTATGATGGTACTTACTTTTTTGGTGTTTAATCTGTCAATCACTTTTGACATGTTTATAACTCATTAACATAATTAATGAGGGCGTGGTCACGTGATTCTGTCAGCCAATCTGACTGCAGGACCAGGACCGATGACATGACAAGTGATTATTTATAACAATAAGGTGCATCTTTTACATTTTTTATGATTTTTTTTCTGTTTGATGTGATCATTCATTTTTGACATTTTTATTTTGTATGTGAATAAATAATTTTGGGGATATTTTTTACATGGTAAGGTGGATTCTCTGTGGTTTTTCTTGACATTAATGTATGGGTTTTATGAATTTTATGATGGTACTTACTTTTTTGGTGTTTGATCTGTCAATCACTTTTGACAGGTTTATAACTTATTTGCATATTTAATGAGGGCGTGGTCACGTGATTCGGTCAACCAATCAGAATTCAGGACCAGGAGACCCTATATCTACTAATGTTTTTCATCATCATTATAATTTAAGATGTCATGTAATGGAACGGAGCATAGATGAACTTTTGGCTCAAGATAAGACTTTTTATACTGGAAAGTTAACGTGGGTCATTTGATGCTACATATGACATGGTATTATTGACTTTGTTGGATTGGACACCTGCCTTACAAGAACGAAACTGTGGCCATAAATTCATGGCTTACATGGGAGTTAACACTATGAGTGCCTTAGTTCTTAACATCGTCTTTTTTTATTTCCGTGCATTGTGGCTGTCTCACGTCCTTGTTTTGTCTTTGGTTTTCTCTGTTGCCGTTTTTGCCATGTCTTTGGACTTCGATTTTTGTTATCATCGCTTCCTTTGTTCCTTCGATATTCTAGTGCTCTTGTTTCAAACGGAAAATTTCAATAATTTCCTGTAATGAAAATAAATAAACTAAAAGGCAGTTTGGTTACCTTTCGAATGATCGTTATCATGGGATAAGAAAGTCACCTACAGTGGCTGAAAATAATATTTACATGCAACAATTTGCAAGGGAACTACACAAGAAACACGTATAAGACAAAAGACAAACGTAGACATGGGACTACCGGACTTGGTACCGGCACTTTTGTAAGTTTTTTTGTTTATTATTTATTCTTAAATATGGCGTTTCCGTTGCCTTGGGATCTTTAACATTTGTACTTTTAAATAATATATCAGCATACCGTTTAATTGTACAATATCCATACACCCATAGAGATAAGCAACGACAGTAGAATACCGAAGGAACCAAAGATACTTTTGAATACAGTCATCACAGTTCATAGACATGGGCAAAACCCGCGGAAAGACAATCTAACGCCAGGCAGAGTTCCAAACGGAAAAAAATTCAGACACCCAGCGTCTCCAGTACTTGAAATCTTACCCGAGGGTGCCTGAAAGTTATTTTCGGTTGGCATTGTCACTTTGTGTATAAGACAGAAAATATTGCCATAGCTAAATCAAATGGATTCTCTTCTAAGAGGTGGGAGAATTGAGGGCATCTACCAAAAGAAAGAAAGAAAGAAAAAAAAAAAAAAAAAAAAAACATTGTTCTTTGGTGTTAAAATTGGGGCTAAAAGGGGCTCTTCAATTTTTCGGAAAATATTTCAAAACCAAAAAAAAAAAAACTTGAGGTTGTCGAAAACGACAGATTCCCCGCACTCCCTGTTTGACACATAAAACGGTTTCATACGCTCTTGACATAACTTTTTCTCAATAGTTTTGAAACCAAACTACTGATTGTCGTTATCTTTGCTACAAGAATTCAATGAATGCAAGAATATATGTTTGTTAGGCAGAATTCCCAAAATAAGTGGTCTTTGAAACGTTCAGCATTTACCAGACTTGGAATCAAATATTTTGGAAATATAATGTTTTTTGCTAATTGAAACAAATACTAAAACTTTGGTTTCAATGTAGAATTTCCAAAACTAAGTGGTCTTTGAGTCTTTTAGGTACCAAATTCGAATAATATATTTTTGAAATCGAATCGATAAAAATGTTTGTCCTAAACGAAGCAAATTATTCAAGTATGGTTTCTAGGTAGAATTTTCAGAAAATTTACCATCATTTCAATCAAATATTTTTGAAATCCAATCGATGAAAATTTTAGTCCTAAACTTTACCTACTTTCTAAGGTAGTACAACAGTCTTTTGAATAAAAATTTCAGTACCTGACTTTGAATGCCCGCTGTCGTATGATATTTTAAAGTATACGAAAACTGCAAAAACCGATTTCGGTTTTAGCTATATACTTGCAGATTTCATACGGGGATTATGATATCTAAAGTTTCGACTTACGACGAAATTATTTGAATATTTACTTTCTATACGATCTAACATTAGTATTGGATTATTCATTGAACTATTAAAAAAATTAAAATATTAACACGACAAACATTACAAGCTGGGGGATACCGTTTTTTTTTTACAGTATATTAATTGGCTAAAAGACTCACAGTGATTTTATAAATGTGCAAAATGTATAAAACTTTTACAACAAGTAATTAGCCACATTAACCAGGTAGCACTTATACTTGGTGTGGGGGTTGGAAAAGAGGGGGTGTAAAAAACAAATTTTATGTATGTGTTAAAGGGAAATATTATTAGGGTTTGAACATTTTTTTAATAACAAAAAAGTTTTTTGTTGCTTTTTTCACAGCCATTAGCACAGCCACGAGATAAACAGGCAGGGGTCAGGCTACAGGTTATATCATAAATGGTGAAAATTACAAATGACAAATATTATCACGGCTGTGAAATTTGCAAGCATGGATCTTTAAATGACCTCTAACGGCTCAAACTGACTGACTACAGATGAACTAAAATTACTCATACTAACAATTACAAGAGCCACGAGTTGTGCAAGCAGTTGGCCAAAAATATTAATTGCAACTATTTTAACATTCATGAAATTTGTAATCATAAGTTCAGAATGGCATTTTATGACCAAACAGACCTAGAGATAACCATACATGATCATATTTCTTCATCAAAACCATATACTTAAGCATGAGATATGCAAATAGGGGGTCAGAATGAAAAATAATGACCCATAATGAGTACAGATGGCCATAAATAGTCAAAGTTTTATTGCAACTATAAAAACAGATATGAAATGTACAAGCATGGGGATCAGAATGACATTGTATGACCCAAGCTGACCAAAGATATCCAAAAATATTACATATGGTATAAGTTCCTATTAATGTCATTGGCTAATACGCTCACGTGATTTTAAGAATATTCAGTATATTTCAGCGTTGTTTCTAATTTTAGGTATGTTGACGCCATGTTTCTATTTCTAAGTATATTGACGCTATCTTTCTATTTTTAGTTTATTTACGCTACAATGTCTGGATGGACTTTCGGACTATAGTTTTTCACTAAGAAAGGTCTTATGAAAAAATATTTTAATAAATATTGGAAAACACTTAACACATTATTAGGAGTTTCCGCCGTGGGAATAAAACGGGATACTGAAATGTTTTTTTACAAAGCAACCACTAAAATCAATGAAAAATATATTTAACAGTTGTCACGTGTTTGTAAGTGCACACTTCACTTAAACACTCTAATAAAAAGGCTTATTTGTTTGTTTTTTTTTTTTTTGTATTTGCAAAAATAAGAGAAATGTCGGGATTTATTTATTCCTATTAGCACTCATGTAATCCATTCTAGGTGATGGCAGATCCACACCCGCCTTCAAATAAAGGTTCTTTTTATAATTGAATTTGGGTGTATTGACAAAATATTCCTCCACAAAATGTGATGGATACCATAAAACTACATATGTAATATAAAAATGATGGACCTTTCACTCTGTCAATAGGTTAAATATGGACCTGTTAGGAATATATTGACATCGGACTTCGTCCTCGGTCAATATAAACCTAACAGGTCCATATATAACATATTGACTTCGTAAAAAGTTCATAATTGATAAACATTAATAATTAATCATTGCAACAACTGCCATAGCCATTATTTGTGCAAGAAATTGGTATAAATGAAATTAATTGACCCAATCTGACCAAAGATAGCCATAAATGGTCAAATATATAAATCGCAACTACTTTAAAATCCACGAAATTTGTAATCCTAGGGTTAGAAAAACATTTTATGGCCAAATACACCAAGAGATTACCAAATATGATCATGATTCTTCGTCCTAACCATTAGACATGAATGAGATATGCAAGCAATGGGTCAGAATGACAAATAATGAACTTAATTGACTACAAATAGTCCCAAATGGTCAAAATTATTCATCGCAACTATTAGCACAGATGCGCAAGCATGGGGGTCAGAATAATATTTAATGACCCAGGCTGACTACAGGTACACATTAACGGTCATTAATATATATATGGCGCAACTAATTTTAACCATGCAATTTGCAAGCATGGGTTGAAAATGACATCTTATGACCAATCTAGTCCACTAATTAGCATATATTGTCATAATAATTTATCACAATTTTAATCGCAGCTATGAAATTTTAAAGCATGAAGTCAAAATGAAATGAAATGAGTAAATCAACCCAAAGAAAACCATCAATGACCTATATCATTCATCACAACTATTATCACATCCACAAAACTAATGTGGCCTATATTACCACTACTTTCATTGCAAGGTAAAAGATAATAAGTTATTTGGGTCATTATTTGCCTGCCTTATTAGCTCACTTGGCTATGCAATGGTGAGCTTTTGCCATCATTTGGCGTCCGTCGTCGTAAACCTTTTTTTTTAAAATCTTCTTCACTAAAACCACTGGGCCAATTTAATCCAAACTTTGCCTGGGTCATTACCAGGGTATGTAGTTTAAAAATTATGTGTTCGGTTAGTTTGAGGACCAAACAAATGACCGCTGTTACTTAAAATAGAACATAGGGGTTAATTGCTGTTTTTGGCAAATAACTCAAAAACCGTGACAGATATCAAAAATATGACATTTGGTAGAATTGTTCAGAATGCCAAGATCTATCTGCCTTGCAATTTTGAAGAAAATCTGAAAACTCTCAGAGTTTCAGCCCTTTTTTCCGTAAAATTTGCAAAATGTATGCATTTTTTTTTATTTTTTATTTCAAAAACTGTATCAAATAGAGGTGAAGTGTTTATTGGAAAACATTTCAGCACATCAAGATCTTCATATTTTGGAGAAAACCCAACTGCCTGTGTAGACGTTATTGACAGTTTTTCACCATTAATTTCAATGTAATTGGGTTTATTGGTTATTTCCCTTTAAATTTTGTTTTGAAATCTTCGTTGGTTTACTTTTCTCTCTTTAAGTTTTAGAGAAATTCCCTGCTATCACTTTATTGAAAACAATTATTCGTACATAATCAAGACCAAAATAGTGTTTTGTACAATTGTTTTATAATTTTTTTGCAAAAATACTTCCATAATCTTAACTTATTTTACATCTTAATAATTTTTTTTATATAAATGTTTACCTACTATACAAATATCGTTGTCAAATAAATATGTTAATAGCATCTAGGCTTCATATGGAGGGGTTGAGTTGATAGTACTCCCCTTTGGGTCGTTGTCTCTTTGACACATCCTGCGTTTCCTTTTTTTTCTAATCATAGCATGCATTGAATTAATTGGTGACCTTATATGGTGAGTTTTTGCCATCACTGTGTCGTGGTTTGTCTGTTGTAAATTTTTCATTCAAACATCTTCTTCTCTGAGACCGCTAGGTCAATTGGAACCAAACTTGGTCACAATAGTCCTTAGGTGGTCCCCTTTAAAAATATATCAGGCAAGTCAACACTCAATCCAAGATGGCCGCCAGTGGGATCTTTGTCGAAAAATGGACACAATATTCAAAGATCTTCTCCTCTGAAACTACTGGACTAATAAGAACCAAACTTGGTAAAAATGGTCCTTAATTGGCTTCTTTTAAAACAAAATGTCTGGCAAGTTCGTATCATATCCAAGATGGCCGCCAGCGGGGTACGTGGTTTTAGCATTGGACCCTATGGCAAATCATTGAAAGATCTTCTTCTCTGAAACATTGCAGCAATTTGAACCAAACTTTGTCACAATAGTCCTTGAGTGGTCCCTTTTAAAAGTTGTGAATGGCAAATCCGCACTTCATCCAAGATGGCTGCCAGAAAATACTGGGCCAATTGGATTCAAACGTAGTGCGACAGTGTTCTACCAGCAGACTAGGCTCCTTGAACTAGCCGGCAGTCTAGCGGCGAGCACCCCTTGACGCATCTTTCAAAATTACGAATTGTCTTTCTCTCCTTTTAAGAATGTGGTCATGGAGTAACTAGTCTATCTGTATTGGCTTTTATTCGTATGTTTTTATACTATAGGGAAACGGGACAGATAAAGGGGAGGTTTGGGAACCAATAAACCAGCCAGCGGTAGGGTTAAACTGGTTTATTGGTTCCCAAACCTCCCCTTTATCTGTCCCGTTTCCCTATAGTATAAAAACATACGAATTAAAGCCAATACAGATAGACTACTTACTGCTGGTAGAACACTGTCGCACTACGTTTGAATCCAATTGGCCCAGTATTTTCAGAGAAGATTTTTGCAATATTTCCCCCGAAGTTCCCCACTGGCGGCCATCTTGGATGAAGTCCGGCTGTCCCGAGTTCCTATCGTTGTCTACGTTTGTCTTTTGTCTTTTACGTGTTTTTCTTTTATAGTTCCCTTGCAAATTGTTGCATGTAATTATAATTTCAGCCATTTTCAGTGTTTCCTGTTATCCATTTTTTAAAAATCACATTGATCCTGTAAGGTGGCCTCCTTTTAAACAGGGTTTTAACGTTTGACCCTATAGGGAAACATATTAAAAGATCTTCTCCTCTGAAAGTACATGGCCAATTAGAATCATACTTGATCACAATGGTCCTTACTTGGTCCCCTTCATAAAATGTGTCCGGCATGTCCGCATAGCATCCCACATGGCAGTCAGCGGGGAAAATTGTTTAACTTTGGACCACATGCGAAATCGTTCAAATAGCTCCTCTGAAAATACTAGGCCAATTGGAACCAAAGTGAGGCACAATGATCCTTATATGGTCTTCCTCAAGAAAGGTGACAGTCGGTCACGCCCCATAAAAAATAGCTTCCAACTGGGAACATATTTAAATTTTGGATCATTTAACATTAATGTCTATCAATAAACTTGAAAATGAGACCCTGGAATATTGGGATTATTTTGATTAATTGTGTCAGCTATAGTGCAGGTGAATGATACAGGTTCTTCGGTGCCTCTTGTATTAAGATGACCAATTAAAGTACAATAAAGGTAATGGAGGGGATTTTGAATAAAAAAATGAACATATTTTTCTCTTTTTTAAATTTGACTCTCCTTTTTTTCTATGTTTCAAAATGTATAATCCATCATTTTTCTTTCTTTCCCTTAACACCTAATACTTACTTTAAAAGAATTAGAAAATTGAAAATAAATAAATAAAACGAATGCGTCTAGATCAGAACCCACTGAAATCTAAAAATTCTGTAAAAAGTTTTTTACTCTCATGATCAGATCAGAACGTTTGCTAACCGTTCTGTACTTTATCTTTCGTTGGAGTTACATTATTCAATCTGATTGAAAATGTACACCAAAGAGGCTTCTTTTGGTTATGATATGCATTGGCAAACGCATACCGAAGCAAGAACGAGAAAAGGGGGATTCTAAAATCATAAATCACGGCAATTCACAACCAACACGAATTGAGACAGTATTACAAAGACAAAACAAATTAACAAAATTGAACAAGAACGCCACACAACTACAGCACTAGCAGTGCGTACCCCTTAAAAACTGAGGTATCTTCAGGTGCTCCGGCAGGGTAAGCAAGATCTGATCCACGCGTGGCATCCGTCACACTGCCACTGAAAAGTCCGGTTTTGTCACAGTCGGTGTTAGTCAGTCCGGTAGCAAACTCTGGATCTGCATAAAGATATCTGTTCTCATTTGTGAAATGGAACATTGTAACGGTCTGTCAAATCGTAGTGACGACAGTAAAACTTCTGTAGTTACAATTGCAACAGTGACTGATAATACCCTTGATGTATAAGATTTTGAGACAGTAATTTCGCTCTGTTGACAAAATCGCTGTACAAACTACACTACAGGCACGGCAATAGTGAATGAGTTGTGGAATGTACACGCCATATGCCGGAGATGTGGGAATATTGCTACTCAAAAACATGAAGTTTACTATTGGAAAGTCTAAATCATCACACTTGTCGTAAAGTTTTGTAGTTGTCTATGTAGAGGTTTAGATCCTGGTATGATGCTGTCAGTGGTCTCTTTCATTTCGAGTTCTTGTGGGTATATAAGATGAAGGTTATCCTTGAAACAACGGCAGTAGAATACCGAAGGAACAAGGAAAGCGATGACTACAAAAATCGAAGTCCAAAGACATGGCAAAAACTGTAACAGATAAAAAGAAAGACAAAACAAGGACGTGAGACAGCTACAATGCACGGATTTAGGATTGTTCAATGAAAGAACGGAAACTGAAATTAAAGGATTTGGCAAGCTTATTGTCTTTTTTTTAACTAGCCTTTGTTTGAAACCTGACTTCATGCGAATAAAGATACACATCTGCTAAAAGTGGCGCACAATTACTCCCAATAGGTATCCCTATCGTCTGCAAGAAAACTTGTCCTCCAAATTCTACAAATATGTTAAGTACATTTCACAAATCATTCGCTATTGCCGTTCCTGAAGTTTGTACAGCGATTTTGTCAACAAAGCGAAATTACTGTTCAAAAACTTGTAATTGTGAGATGTTACATCGCAGTTTATTAAACAGAGATTTCTCGGGTATTCCGCAATTCCAGAACTTGCAATTCTCACGCCGGAAGACAAAGTGGCAAAAAACCGGAGCCGGAACTTGCAGTTTTCATAGACATTTAAAAATCTCATACGACACCGTTACTTTGTTATTAGTAAAGATACAATGACAAATGAGGTATCAAAAAAAATAACAATGATTAAATTATATGTTAATGCTTATTTCAATAGTATGCCTTTTAAATATCAATGTCTAAATTTTCATATTTTCCAAATACTGGTGTTGTTAGTTATGTTTTTAAACTTGGGCTTCAACGTAGAATTTCCAAAAATATGTGGTCTTTAGGACATCCAGATACCAAAATTGGAATCATATATTTTTGAAATCCAATTTGTCACAAGCTAGATTTAGAATCACCAAGCCCACTTATGAACAATTTAAATTTTGGGATCTTTCTCTAGGTGACTGTGTCTTCGATAGACTAGATCTGACGGGCAAGAAAAAATTAAGATAATTATAAATGATTGAATTTAAGTTTAATGAAGTTAAAAAAAATAATAATAATTATACAATCAGTGAATACAACAATATTTACTTACAATGTTTTTTACATAAAATGTCCGTTTTTTTTGACGGTCCACAATTGCCCAAAAATTCCTCCTCAACGAATCACTACGGATTAATGTTCAAGTCTTTCAACACTGTATTCCACTTTTAAATATTGTACCGATATCGACTAAATCCCACTGTCTATATAAATGCTTCTCTTAACTCAAGAAAGCTTCGCACGGTCGCCCTTCAATGTATATGTCTTCTTGATTATTTATCCACACCGGCTTGCCATATATTTGTCTCCACTTATTCTTACTAAACGCCACTGGACGTCTTCTTAAACTGAACTGCTGAGATTGAATTCTGGTACGTATTTATACTATCGTGAAACGCATATACTGGAAGTTACTCGAACTCGCTTGTTCTAGAGTAAACAAGAATTTACTCTATGTGTCATCATGTGTTTTCCATAGTATATGTTTATTTACAGTTCTATTTATAGCACATTAGATTCTTCTTACATCTTCTGGAATCTACGATCGAATTAAATACATGAAAAACTATACATTGAAGGAACTTTCTACTAAATACGTTGTACAAATATAAAATAAACTATAACAAATGAACGAGAATGTTCTTCTCGAGTTAAATAATCGATATAATAATTTAAATACACAACATTTATGGAAAGTCATTGATAACCATAATGAATCAAAGCGTTTTATGACAATAGCCCCCCTCTTAAGAAAATGCTCTACATTTTTTTCGCAGCACAAAATAAAATTATTTGATAATTATACAAATTATTTATACATATATACAGTTTTTAACAAACACTACTGTCATCAACCTACTGTCTGCTTAAATAATCAGCACATACATTCTCAGAACCTTTAATAGCTTCAACTTTAAATTTATAATTCTGCAAAAATAAAGACCATCGCATGATTCTACTACTTTCAATTTTAAATTTCTGAATGTAAGAAAGGGGTTTATGGTCAGTGTGTAAAATGAATTCTCGGCCGTATAAGTACTTTCGAAATTTCTTTATAGCAAATACTATAGCCAAACATTCCCTTTCAATTACAGAATAATTTTGTTCCTTCTTTAAAAGCTTTTTACTCGCATAAGCGATCTGAAATCTTCCATCCTGAAAATCCTGCATTAAAACACAACCTATACCCGTATCAGATGCATCAGACTGAATTATGAAGGGAAGTGAAAAATCAGGTAACCTTAATATTGGGGCTCGGGAAAGGAGAATGCGGAGCGTGGCAAACGATTTCTCCTGTGTTGGTCCCACGACGACGATGTTTGGCTGGCCTTTCTTTGTAAGATCGATTAGTGGTGCAGCAACATCTGAAAAATTTGTTATGAACTTTCGATAATATCCTGCTAGTCCTAAAAATGATCTGACCTGTTTCTTGGTCTTCGGTCTTTCAGCATTTCTAATTTTCTCTAATTTGTCTTCATCCATAGCAACTTCGCCGTTGCCTACTACGTGTCCCAAAAATTCCACTGTTGGATTACCAATTATACACTTTGAATGTCTTATTGGTAAGCCTGCCTTCCTAATTCTGTCAAATAATTCCCTCAATACATTCAGATGTTCTTCCCATGATTCAGTATGTCCTAATATATCATCCACATAATTTTCTACATTATTACACTCGTGCAACAATTTTCTCATCATCCGGTTATATGTTGCTCCAGAGTTTACCAAACCAAATGGCATCTTCAAAAATTGGTAACACCCATCAGGTGTTGTAAACGCTGTCATGTGTCGTGATTGCTTCTCCATGGGAATAGCCCAATATTCCTTTGGTCATGTCAATTTTCGTAAAATACTTAGATGAGTGCAATTTTGCTAGTGCTAGTATATCTTCAATGTTGCCCATTGGTTCATTGTCGAATTTCGTTATTGAGTTCAATCTTCTGAAGTCAATGCAGAATCTGTTGGTATTATCTTTCTTCTTTACAATTAGAAATGGACTGTTGTATGGAGATGATGATGGTTCTATGATCTTATCCTCGAGCATTCTGGCGACTTCTTTGCGTACTTCTTCTTTCTTTGAATATGGTGTATCATAGGGTCTTACTCTGATTGGTTGTTCTGTCGTAAGTTCTATGCGTTGTTCCTGGTCTATCTGTGAATATATCCTCGTATTCTCTTAATAACTGTACCACTTCTGCTTTCTGTTCATCAGTCAACTCTTCATTGATTTTAACATCTCTGTATGTCTCAGTTCCGATATTCCCATCTAACGTTAGTAAATTATCTCCATCAATAGCTCCTTCTTCATCTTCTGCTTCTATTACTGCTATCCCTCCCAGTTCATCTATCTGGTCTAGCTCTCTTTCTTCATATTTCTTGAGCAGATTAATATGATATATTTTGATCTTACCATTTACATCAACTCTATAGTCCATACGGTTCACTACTTCAACGACTTGGAATGGTCCTTTCCACTGTAAAAGTAATTTGTTATTATCTGTTGGCAACAATACAAGAACCTTGTCTCCCACATTCAGTGATCTGTTTATAGTTCTCTTATCGTAATGGTGTTTGTATTTCCTTTGCGCTTTTTCTAGATTCTCTCTGGCTATCTTACACGTTTCTTCCAGTCTATTTCTTAAGTTTAAAACATACTCATAGGTATTCCTGACTTCTGGGATTTCATCTTCAGTCCATAATTCCTTCAAAACCTGCATCGGGCCTCTTACGGTTCTACCATATAAAAGTTCGAATGGTGAGAATCCCGTACTAGATTGTTCAACTTCCCTATACGCAAATAGTACTGCTGGTAAATATCTGTCCCAGTGTTTAGATTGCTCTGTACACATCTTCTTTAACATGCTCTTCAATGTCCCATTCATCTTTTCACATAATCCATTGCATTTGGGATTATACGGCGTTGTGAAAAGCTGCTTAACAGAGACTAACCTGCATACTTCGGCCATTAAGTCTGAAATAAACTGTGGTCCGTTGTCACTCAGTATCTCCGTTGGAAAACCCACTCGACAGAATATTTCAAACAAGGCCTCTGCAACACGTTCTGCTTCACATTTAGGCAAGGCCACAGCTTCTGGGTACCTAGTAGCATAGTCAACAACGGTTAAGATGTATCGGTTTCCCTTTTCTGATCTTGGCTCTATAGGTCCAATCAAGTCAACTGCAATTCGATAAAATGGTTCATCGATGATTGGCATTTCACCTAACGGCACTCTTCCAACCTTTCCTTTTGAACCGTCTTCTGACAAACATCACATGACCTGCAGAATCTGCCCACATCGCTAGTTATGCCTGGCCAATAAAAACTAGTTGTGATTCCATCAAGTGTCTTTTTCTTCCCAAGGTGTCCACCAATGATTGCCTCATGCGCCACCTTCATGACTTTTCTCCGAAATTCTGATGGCACGACAACTTGCTTAATCTCCTTTGGTGTTTTCCCTCGATTATCTATATATTTACGGTAAAGTATACCTCTCCTGACAGTGAACGTGTGTTTTTTCTCTGGTTTTAAAGGTGCTATTTCTCCTTTAGCAATTTTCCATGACTTTGATAACGACGGATCATCTTTCTGTGCTCTTTTCATTTCGTCTGGCCTCAATTTTTCAAAGTCGTCCTTCGGCACTTTCAGTGTTTTGATATTTTGTTTCTCTTTTGATATTTGACTCCTCGTCATAACTTCTGAACTTTCCTGTTCAAATTCTGTTTGTGACCACTTCTCATCTGGAGATGATCTTACGCCAACTATATTCCCTAGAACAAGGTCGTAGATGGGTTCCTTCATACACATAGCTTCAATCTGCCCACTATAATATGGTGTGTCAACTTCTATTCTGGCAATAGGAAACCGCCTGATAGTTCCATCTATTAACACGCACCAATGTTCCTTTCCAGTTAACTGTTCATTACTAACCAAATCCCGCTTAACTGCTGCGCTGCTGCATCCAGTGTCACGTAGTACTTTAACCTTTGTCTCACCCACGTATCCATCACTTACTGGCATCTTGTCGGCCTTGGTCTTTGTACTGTGTTTATCACATATGCCACTTATAATTGGCAATGATTTACCATCAGCCAACTTCAGTCTTCCATCTTCTATGTATTTTCTTAAAGGGCTTTTTTCTGCATCCATTGATTGACATAAAGCTGCTGATTCTTTATCTGTGCCTTTGCAAGTTGTTTGACCCGTCCTTCCACTCAGCTGGTTGCGCTTCCTCCAATTTTCTGGTGACTGGTCTCTATGAGGCCTCCCAAAATTATAAGCTACAGCCGCTGTCTTCTTTTTTATTGCATTAAATCGACAATCTTTGGCTACATGGTTGGGCTTGTTACAAACAAAACATCTCTTTTCTTGGTCTTTACTCTTGTCTGTTTGTCTGTATTGGTGCTGATTATCTGGTCGAGGAGTTGGTCTGGAAACTGAATTTTTTCCACTGCTCACAGCAATATTTCCACCATGCGCCTCCATATATCGTTCTGCTAATTTAATAATCTCTGTAGTAGTCTTGGGTGCTCTTTCGCGTAAAAACAGTCCCATCTCTGGAGCACAAATCTTAATAAACTGCTCCCGTATCAACAGATCTGACAATCCTTCGTAGTCTTTTGTGATTTCTGCAAGATCAGTCCAACGTTGAAAATATCTCAGTAGGCGTGCAACATACTGGAATACCGTCTCTCCAATTTCAGGCTTACTTTCTCTAAATTTCATCCTAAATCCCTCTTCTGTTAACTGGTACCTCTTCAAAAGTGCCTTCTTCAGCTCATCGTAATTGTTCACTTGCTCTGGGGGCATGCTCGAGTATACCTGAAGTCCCTTTCCCGTCAACAATGGACTTAAACTTACTGCCCATATATCCTTCTTCCATTTCTGACTATCGGCAAACCTCTCGAATCTTTCCAAAAATGCGTCCATATCATCTTTGTGTTCATCAAACGCAGGCAATTTTGGTCTCAATGCCTTAACTCCAATATCGGACTCGGCCTTAACCTCAGTGGGTTGCCCCAATTCTTTCTTCACCTGAAGGAGTTCTGCTTCTTGTTCGGCCCTCGCCATTTCTAACTTCATTTTCTCTAACTCGTATTTTCTCTTCTCTTCCTCGTGAGCTCTCTCCTTTCGTAGTTTTTCTTCCTCGTAGGCCCTTGCTTCCTTGAGTTTATGTTCCTCATACTCTCTTTGTTCTTTGAGTTCCTTTTGCCGCCTTTCTTCTTCTCTTTGCCGCCTCTCCTCTTCTCTTAAACGTCTTTCTTCTTCTCGTCTTACGGCTCGTTCTTCACGCTCAATATACTCCTTTTCCCTTGCCTGAACATATTCTTTTAACTCACCCCCAGTTAATCCTATTCGTTCACCCATACCTAACCACTTCTCAAAATCCATATTTACTTATTTATTATTTTCTTTAATATGAATTTTCTCAAAAGTTTACTTTTGAAAAATTTACAACTTTGCCTTCTTTAACACTTAAAACTTTTCGCTAAAAATTAATAAAAATTAAAAGCGATGGTTTGCCTACTCAAAAAAAAATATTTCTCACTCGACAATCTAGTCTATGTTTTTACCTCTGAGAGAGTTTAATCTCCCGAACGAGCCCCCAATTTGTCACAAGCTAGATTTAGAATCACCAAGCCCACTTATGAACAATTTAAATTTTGGGATCTTTCTCTAGGTGACTGTGTCTTCGATAGACTAGATCTGACGGGCAAGAAAAAATTAAGATAATTATAAATGATTGAATTTAAGTTTAATGAAGTTAAAAAAAAATAATAATAATTATACAATCAGTGAATACAACAATATTTACTTACAATGTTTTTTACATAAAATGTCCGTTTTTTTTGACGGTCCACAATTGCCCAAAAATTCCTCCTCAACGAATCACTACGGATTAATGTTCAAGTCTTTCAACACTGTATTCCACTTTTAAATATTGTACCGATATCGACTAAATCCCACTGTCTATATAAATGCTTCTCTTAACTCAAGAAAGCTTCGCACGGTCGCCCTTCAATGTATATATGTCTTCTTTATTATTTATCCACACCGGCTTGCCATATAATTGTCTCCGCTTATTCTTACTAAACGCCACTGGACGTCTTCTTAAACTGAACTGCTGAGATTGAATTCTGGTACGTATTTATACTATCGTAAAACGCATATACTGGAAGTTACTCGAACTCGCTTGTTCTAGAGTAAACAAGAATTTACTCTATGTGTCATCATGTGTTTTCCATAGTATATGTTTATTTACAGTTCTATTTATAGCACATTAGATACTTCTTACATCTTCTGGAATCTACGATCGAATTAAATACATGAAAAACTATACATTGAAGGAACTTTCTACTAAATACGTTGTACAAATATAAAATAAACTATAACAAATGAACGAGAATGTTCTTCTCGAGTTAAATAATCGATATAATAATTTAAATACACAACATTTATGGAAAGCCATTGACAACCATAATGAATCAAAGCGTTTTATGACACAATTGACGAAAATGTTTGTCTCAAATTAAACAAACAATTTAAGTATGGTTGTCAGGTACAGTTCCAAAAAGGTAGTCTTAGAGACTTTCATGAAATTTAACAAATTGGAATGAAATAGATTTGAAATCCACTCGATGAAATTTTTTGTTCTAAACTAAACCAACTTTTAAAGTATTTGCTAGGTAAAATTTCACCAAATAAATGGTCATTGAGATTTTCAGGAAATTTACCAAAATTGGATTCAAATATCTTTGAAATCCAATTGCTGAAAATGTTTGTTCTAAACCTAACAAATTAGTTTGGTATGGTTGCTAGGTAGAATTCTAAAAAAAATAAGTGGTCTTTTACACTTTGAGCAAATTTTCCAACATTAGAATCACCTTTCAGAATCCTTAGTTTTCAGAATTTCGTTTTATACCAAACGGACATTTTCAGCTAGATTTCACGTCTTCAAGGATTTGACATACCGTTTTGACTCTACCCTGGATTGACTCACTGATAGTGTGACTGGTGCCACTACTGGAGCAGGACATGCTTCCCCTTCCGGAGCACCTATTGTCACTCCCGGTTTTCATTCGACTTCACACTATGAGTGCCTTAGTTCTTAATGTCGTCTTTTTTATTTCAGTCTATTGTGGCTGTCTCGCGTCCTTGTTTTGTCTTTGTTTTTCTTTTTTGCCGTTTTTGCCATGTCTTTGGACTTCGTTTTTTGTAATCATCATTCCTTTGTTCCTTTGGTATTCTACTGCCGTTGTTTTGTCAGAATATAACATTATATGCCAAAATTTCCAAATAATATGTGTCCATGACATTTTCTGAAAATTTGCCAAAGATTGAACAAGAATCGAAATTCCAAAGGCTTATTGTACATCTAAAGAATAAATGCAACAATTCTGAAACAAAATTAAAACACTAGAAGGAAGAGTTCCTGTCACATGCCACTTGTGTCAAAATCCATATCTTTTGGCCTTTCCCAAATCGACATCTTTGGGCCTCTTATTTGCACCAAGACAAAGATAGAAACTCGAAAAGCTTATTGTGAATATGACTATATGCAACAATTCTACAACAAATTAAATCCACAAATCCAAATAAAGGAGAAGTTCGAGTCACATTGTTTCTCTTTCCGTAGAACAACTTTACATAAGTTAAGATAAAAGTTGTTGAAATGCGCATATGCAGAAACTAAATTCACAGGAATTTCGGTATTTTGTTATTAAACAGCCATGATGTGCCTCTACTCATGTTTTTTTTTTTACTTCCAGATGAAGAAAAACGAAAAAAGCGCTGTTCCATTGCCTGGTTTAACCTTGTATTTGTAAATACTTTGTCTCATGTGCATTAACTCCATATCCTTCCATTGTTAATTGATAATACTCTACTTTTATAAATCTACTTGTATTTCAGGGGTAACGAAAACGGTAAAAGATAACTCGTTTTTCCAGTACTCATCTGATGTTGAATCATTAGTTATTTCAATAAACGATGGGTTGTACGATCTGTCAACGTTTGTTGAGGAATCATTAAATGCCAGGGGTTACATTCAAGATGATGCTCATTACATAAAATATGTCCTTAAACCCAAAGCTGATAATGCTAAAAATTATTTTGATGAAATGAAGGAACATGGAAATGCTCTTCTGAAGAAAGTAAACAAGGACGTCGAAGAAAGCACTCGCGACGTTGAAAAAACGAAAAGTGAAATAAAAAACATGAACTCCGAATTTGCTAGTTTAAAGGAAGACTTGGAAGGAAAAGAAAAGGAAGTTACCACAGCACAGAGACAGTGTGACACAAAGCAAAATAATTTGATACAAGCGAGAGATGCTTTGTCAAAGGCTAGAAACAAAGTAGACGGATTAGACACGGCAAAGGTAGCAACACAGATTGTAGGTATAACCACTGCAGCCTTTTTTGCCGGTATCTCTATAATATTCCCACCTGCATTAATTGGGGTTGCAGCTGGGGTCACTGCAGGAGCAGGTGGTACAATCGCATTAACAAAAGCTATAGAAGAATGTGAAAAAATTGTTGATTCGGCAAGCCGTGAAGTAACATCAAGTCAAACAGAATTCGAGAATGCCCAAAAGGATAAAGAATCAACTGAGAAACAGCTTTCAGAACTTTCTGTTAAAAAAATTAAGGCTGAAAATACACTGAGTGAGAAACAAAACAAATTAACGGAATTACAAACCTTTCAAAGAGAGATTATTGTTATGGATGAAAACATGAAGAAAATATACATGAAGTTAAGTAGCTCCCATGGCTCCTTTAACGTTTTTCATCTTCAAACATGTGATGGCTACTCAATAAGTCTTCTACGGGAACCTATATTGAATGTTTTAGAGTCATTGTCAAAACTTCTGCACTGCGAAGCTTTTAAAGCTCTCTGCGAACCATTATTTTTAAATGAACTGAATAAGCAGCTTTGTCAGATTCAGTCAGTTGAGTGGCCTTTGCAAGTTAAATACCATGATGACGATGATGAACTTTCCATGATTTCATGATCGATATTGTAGATCATATATAAATATTTTAGTGATTGTTTTACTGAAACAATAATGGTGTATATACAGACACTACCGATACGACGTGTCCAAATACTGCTCATGCACTTTCCTTAGATTTTGTAATTGTGTAGTTTTCGCTAATATTTTACAGTTTACCTATGCCCGGACCCATGGTGTTTCTTATAACTGTATCAAATGTCCCAATTACATTTTGTTGTTCACCTCACAAAGTGGGAATCATTTTGGATCCAGTATTTTGTTTGCCATTGATATATAAGTCTTGAAAAATATAACCTTGTTGAGGACCACACCATTCCAAAAATAACAAAATAGACAAATAACAAAATACCGAAGTTACTGTTAATTTATTTTCTGCATATGCGCATTTCGGCAACTTATGTCTCATCAATGCAGATCAACAAAGGATGATATAACTAATACTCTCGCCTTTCTGATCGACAGTATTTAAGGTGCGTGTGGTGGGTTAATATTTCAGCAGATAATCGGTATACCAATAGACAAGAATTGATCATCAGTTCTTGCAAAATAATCAATGAAAGGGAATAACGTAAATGCACAAAGTCTATATAAAAACATGATTAAACCAAGCAATGAAGCAATGCTTTTATTGTTGTTCTTCATTTTGAGGTCAACATGAGGCCTTCAACAATGGGCTTTGCCCACATCTCACAGAGAGTTCAAGGCGGTCCCTAGACTAAAGTGAAGTGACCCGCCATTACCATCCGCCAATAACCGCTATCCGCCAATACCCCATCCGCCAATAAGAATTGGTGCGTTCGGTCAAATACTTGGACATTTTGCATGAACTATACAAAAGCTCAAAAATTATATGGCAAAACAGTTTTCAAATAAAAATTGAATTAAAGGCCGTTTGGGGTGTCTTCTTCGAGGTCCGCGTTCTACCCATCATCAATTTCAGCTAAAATTAACTATGATAGATCTCCCCACAATTAAATTATTTGCACAAACATACGAAACTTATTATTAGATAGTATAATTGAAGGCTACAAAAATATTCTGTCAGCCCAGAATCGTAAACAAATTTTAGCATCTGTGTTTGTCAGATTTGTTTGAAAAAGGAAGTAAACAAATCCTTAGACCCGAATTTTAGCAAGATAAACTCACCTATATAAAATATTTTGAGATTATATCACAGAGTGCAGGTAAGATAATAATAATAATAAAAAAATGATATTCTTTATCAATGTGCATTTAAAATATAATATCTCATTACCGTTTACAGTAAAAAGAGTGAAATAAGCAGAAAATTGCTTTGGAATCTTTTTGGCCACCCAATCTACAGCTCGGTAATCGGTCTGCCAGCCCACTGATTGGATGTAATTGATTCCTGTTATTTATTATTATTTTTTTTTATAAATACTGCATTTAAAAACTATAAAATACCACTTTATTATCTGCAATAAAATAATTTTTTTTAAAATCTGAAAAAGAGGCGTCTCTAGTTTACATTAAATACACGCAGTTTTCTTCAAAATTTCGGGTAATTACCTAGAGGTCAAAATTAAGAACGGAAAACCAATGGCAACATATAAGTTTCTGTAGTTGAAATTTACAGTGATTATTCTTCGTCGTGGGAAATGACATTTTTTGGAGAAAAAAAGGACAGATAAAGTTGTAAAAGGAGGATATGTTACTATTGACGCCTATGGGAATTGAATTACACTAGCTTAATAGTGAACATCTTGACCAGTTTCAAAAAGTGCGGATGGACCCTTGCTGACGTTTCTCCACGTTGGCAATCATATAGCAGGTAGTTGGGTCCAAGGCCTAATGAACGCAATCTAACCTAGAACCCCTAGACCCGAACGAAAAATTTCCAGTCCAAAATTCGGACGGTACCCTATGAGAGTATATTGAAAAAATCTTATATGGACGAATTTCAAAAAGTGCGGATGGACCCTTCCTGACGTTTCTCCACGTTGGCATTGATATAGCAGGTAGTTGAGTCCAAGGCCTAATAGACGCCACCTAACCTAGAACCCTTAGACCCGTACGAAAATTTTCCGGGCCGAAATTCGGACGGTACCCTATAAGCGTATAGTGAACATCTGGACCAGTTTCAAAAACTGCGGATGGAACCTTGCTGACGTTTCTCCACGTTGGCAATCATATAGCAGGTAGTTGGGTCCAAGGCCTAATGAACGCCATCTAGCCTAGAACCCCTAGACCCGTACGAAAAATTTCCGGTCCAAAATTCGGACGGTACCCTATGAGAGTATATTGAAAAAATCTTATATGGACCAATTTCAAAAAGTGTGGATGGATCCTTCCTGACGTTTCCCCACGTTAGCATTGATATCGCTGGTAGTTGAGTCCAAGACCTAATAGACGCCACCTAGCCTAGAACCCCTAGACCCGTACGAAAAATTTCCGGGCCGAAATTCGGACGGTACCCTATAAGCGTATAGTGAACATCTGGACCAGTTTCAAAAAGTGCGGATGGACCCTTGCTGACGTTTCTCCACGTTGGCAATCATATAGCAGGTAGTTGGGTCCAAGGCCTAATGAACGCCATCTAGCCTTGAACCGCTAGACCCGTACGAAAAATTTCCGGTCCAAAATTCCGACGGTACTCTATGAGAGTATATTGAAAAATCTTATATGGACCAATTTCAAAAAGTGCAGATGGACCCTTCCTGACGTTTCTCCACGTTGGCATTGATATAGCTGGTAGTTGAGTCCAAGACCTAATAGACGCCAACTAGCCTAGAACCCCTAGACCCGTACTAAGAATTTCCGGGCCGAAATTCGGACGGTATCCTATAAGCGTATAGTGAACATCTGGACCAGTTTCAAAAAGTGCGGATGGACCCTTGCTGACGTTTCTCCACGTTGGCAATCATATAGCAGGTAGTTGGGTCCAAGGCCTAATGAACGCCATCTAGCCTAGAACCCCTAGACCCGTACGAAAAATTTCCGGTCCAAAATTCGAACGGTACAATATGAGAGTATATTGAAAAAATCTTATATGGACCAATTTCAAAAAGTGCGGATGGACCCTTCCTGATGTTTCTCCACCTTGGCATTGATATAGCAGGTAGTTGAGTCCAAGGCCTAATAGACCTCACCTAGACTAGAACCCCTAGACCCGTACGAAAAATTTCCGGGCCGAAATTCGGACGGTACACTATAAGCGTATAGTGAACATCTGGACCAGTTTCAAAAAGTGTGGAGGGACCCTTGCTGACGTTTCTCCACGTTGGCAATCATATAGCAGGTAGTTAGGTCCAAGGTCTAATGAACGCCATCCAGCCTAGAACCCCTAGACCCGTACGTAAAATTTCCGGTCCAAAAATTCGGACGGTACCCTATGAGAGTATATTGAAAAAATCTTATATGGACCAATTTCAAGAAGTGCGGACGGACCCTTCCTGACGTTTCTCCACGTTGGCATTCATATAGCAGGTAGTTGAGTCCAAGGCCTAATAGACACCACCTAGCCTAGAACCCCTAGACCCGTACAAAAAATTTCCGGGCCGAAATTCGGACGGTACCCTATAAGCGTATAGTGAACATCTGGACCAATTTCAAAAAGTGCGGATGGACCCTTGCTGACGTTTCTCCACGTTGGCAATCATATAGCAGGTAGTTGGGTCAAAGGCCTAATGAACGCCACCTAGCCTAGAACCGCTAGACCCGTACAAAAAATTTCCGGTCCAAAATTCGGACGGTACCCT
>MJUU01009624.1:321-10630 GCA_002080025.1 Modiolus philippinarum
ATGAAACAGAATTATAAAACATGTAATAGTATATAATGAAACAGAATTATAAAACATGTAATAGTATATTATGAAACAGAATTATAAAACATGTAATAGTATATTATGAAACAGAACTATAAAACATGTAACAGTATATTATGAAACAGAATTATAAAACATGTAACAGGATATTATGAAACAGAATTATAAAACATGTAACAGTATATAATGAAACAGAACTATAAAACATGTAACAGTATATTATGAAACAGAATTATAAAACATGTAACAGGATATTATGAAACAGAATTATAAAACATGTAACAGTATATAATGAAACAGAATTATAAAACATGTAACAGTATATAATAAAACAGAATTATAAAACATGTAACAATATATAATGAAACAGAATTATAAAACATGTAATAGTATATAATGAAACAGAATTATAAATTATTATTCTTGTACTATTGAATAACAAATATGAAAATAGGGAAAAACAGTAACATGGACATAGCGACAGAGTGACACATTGTACCCATCTTCTTGTAATAATTAACAAAATACCGAAGTTATTGCGAATTTTGTATCTGCATATGCGCATTTCGACAACTTTTGTCTCTTCAGTGCAGATAAAATCTAAACGATTGGAAGACCATGAAGTAACTTCTAAGCTACTAAATAGGTGACGAAACAGTTTTTCTATTACTAGTTTGATTCTTCAAACTTGGGTGATGAATAATATTTCCACTTCCTTAAGAGATTACAATGCTCTTTAATTAAGGTTAGTACGATAGGCCGTACCCTGTTTACAATACAAGACAAGAAGCTTTATTCTCATAAACCAAACATCACAATGGTATAGAGAAGTATACAGTACATAGTTAATATTTATTCATGACAAAACGTATAATATTTACAATAAGGAAGAGAGAGAGAGAAAAAAAAATACAGAAGTCCACATTTTAGCCTAGAGGGCGACTGAACTATTTATATTCCTTGTGAATCTACACAATTGTTCTAGTTTTACTTTATCAGAGGTACACATTATACTTTTGAAATTTAAAGATATTGGGTCTTCGTGTTAAGTGTGTAGATAGGAGTCGATTTCTTTTTTCACTGAAAAAATACATTCCATAATGAAATGAAATTCATCGCCAATACAGTGACTGTTACAGTTGAGTTTGTGCACAATTTATTTCTCTGTCAATATTGTTCCGACGCCCAGTTTCTAAAGGAAGTTTATGACTTGAAGTTCTGAATTTGCAGAGGGTTTTTTAACGGTTATGAGCCAGTCTGAATTTTGAAAAAAAAAATTATGTATTATCCACAAGTTACCATAATTTTCATCGACAAAAAGTTGATACAAAAGTTTATGTGATATATAAGGCAGTTTTGTACCTTTTCCTGACAACAGTCGTGTCCAATATATCATTCGTACTTTAATGTCTATTTTTAACGGGAATATTCCTAGTTCACCATATACCATATAACTTGGTGTGGATGCTTTTAGTTTCAGTAACAATTTGTAAATCTTAATCTTAGCCTTTTCTAGACATTGAATATTTTTTACTAAAGCCCCATACTTCTGAACCATATAAAAGAATTGGTTTAACCATTTTATTAAAGAGTTCTACCCGACATTCAGTTGACAGATTGTGTGATCTACCTCTTTTTAAGATTTCATACATTGCTTTCGTGGCCTTTTCTGTTTGCTTTTTGATGGTCTTATTGAAGTTACCAGTACGGTTAAACAATATTCCCAAGTAACTGAATTCATTTACTACGTCTAAATCTGACCAATTCAGAGTAAATTTTAAATTTGCTGATTGTCTCCCTCTAGAAATCACCATTATTTTTGTTTTTTGGGGGGTTTTTTGTGTGTTTATTAACTTTAACAGAAATGATTAAAAGATGGCATTACAGCCTCCATTGGACCAATAATCTATGTTCGTCTACAATCAATTCAGGCTTGTCATAGGGAATATAACTTTGAACCTTTTTCCTTATTTCATCTTGTTCAGCAATGGTGTTACATTCTCATTTATGTTTGATGAAGATTTGACTAACATGTCATGTTGCTTATTACAATACTTATAAAAATTAACCCATTCTAAAAATTCTCAAAAGAGAGGTGAAAACCTGAGTGTGACCGGACTGGGTTATGGTGTTTGACATCGTTTAAAAAGTAATGTGAGAGATTGTGTGAAAAATATGTTTTCATTAATAAGCACTATATACGTCATCAACCGTGGTAACCAATTGATTATAACATCATCTCATCGGAAAAATAAGGATAATATCGTCAATCTATTATCTTCATTATTGTCGCAAAACACTTTGACTCGTTTCCCTTATATTATCAAATTATGAAATATACCAATAAAGAGGTACAGGTTCATAACTTGAGGCTGTATTGTTCATTTCACAAAATGCTTCACAAAATGCTTCACAGCAGTCATTATAAAATGCCTAAATCGATGACTAACCAATATATATACTTATAATGGACTTATTTGATATAAAATCAGAAAATACCGTCTCAACAAATACCATATGGTCCTATATACGAGATTGCGGTAATATTGTTATAATATTTTTTTGTTGAGGACCCTCAATTCATCATTATTGTAAACTTTAGTTCAATTAGGTTTAGAGGGACATGATGATCACACCACGCGTTCAATGATTAGCTTTGAAACAGATCAAAACGAAGTGAGCACTTTTGTAAAGACCTTTAATGTTTGCTTTTAAGAGGAGATGATCAAAATGTTAAATATTAACGGATTGACCAAAGTGATTGGATAAGCTTGAACTGACCTTTATTCAAAGTAGTTCCTTTGACTCAAAAAAACAAATACCACACTGTGCAGATAATGCAAAAACCAAAAATAATAGGCATTCAAACAATAATAGACTGTATCCCTTTGATTTTCATCCTTCACTAGGTGACAAATACGCGAGTTGGCCATACAGGTTCCATGAAATTATAAAAAAAATATATATATACCTGACCACCTACAATGGTCTTATAACATTTTTTGATCTTGAGTACCATTTATCTGACTTTTCTTTGAAATACCTGATGACCCTTCTTTCTGCTTTTTGATAGTTTCCATGTATGCAAGTTTCTCGTCCTTTTTGTAAAGTTAATACAGTCTATTTATGAACATTTTAATGCTGTAGTTTGTTTGGTTTCTGATGTTTTTCATAGAACAAATTACTTCGCGTACATTTACGTTTCATTGATACTTACAAAACCTTTTCATATTTGATGTTTAGGGTATTCGGTACTCAGTATCAAGATAAATATGATTTCAGATAAAATCGAAATTTTTGGTAAAAAAATGAAAAAAGAAGTTATTGAAGAGAGAAAAAAACTTGCTTTGAAATTACATGTGATTAAAAAACTGAACTCTTTTGAGTTTTTCATAAATTAAACATGAGCAACATTATACTACGAACGAATGTAACTTAAATAAAGAAAGAGGAATTAATAACATTATTATGATCGTAGCATAAAGATGTATAAATGAAATTATGCAAAAACATATTGAGTTCATGGGCTAAAAGTTAAAATGCTTTTAAATGGATAAAACCATAGTGACTCCGAAATTGATAGAAGGGGCGAGCCTACTTAATCTAAAAATAAGGACTATATGCATAAGTTACTCCCAATTAATCTCCATCCTTCAGTACAGGTCGCAATGAAAATTATTAAAAAAAATAAGTGTGAACGTCCTAAGCCACGATTTTAACATCGATTGAGGCGATAAAAGTGTTCAAAATACGTCATCAATGATGATAGATGATTACTCCATCGTTCCTAAGTATAATTTTTGATGCTATATCATTAACACTTTGGACTCTTTCCCGGTATTAACAAATTCCTGTTGAATCATAGTATCCTAAATCAGTCGCAATATACCATAATATAAATTAGATGCTTTAATGTAGAAATGGCCATATGTAGTAATCAAATTAACAGGAACTTTGGATTTTTTTCACATAATTATTATTTACATATTATAAAATCATGTTAATGCGTGTATTTGTTTTCAGATGTTGATGATCCATCACCGTAAAAACAAAGTGATTTCTTTATGGAACAACGGTAGTAAAATACCGAAGGAACAAAGCACAAGATTACACAAATCAAAGTCCAGAGACAAGGCAAAAGCAAGAACACCAAAAGACGGAAGACATCATTTAACATTGGTATCATTTTAAAGCAAAACGCGTGTACGCTAACAAATATATACTTCATATTAGCATCTAATTTCGAAGTCAATAGAGACGGGAAATATCATGTTGAACGTAGTTTTTCCTGTTTCTGACTTACCCAAGAAATTATATGTACGTAAACCCGTCTTTGATATCCAAAGAAAATACGGGATATTGTTTTGTTCCCGTCCGTCTATCTGTCCGTTAGATTAACCTTGTCAGTGGAACTCCTCGCTCATGTTTAAATTTCATTATAGAAGTGTTGCATACATACTGCACATGCAAAATGAGCTTTCGGATTTTACTAATAGTTTTGGTGCAAACAAGAGGCCCAAGATGTGGTTTTTAACACAAGTGAATTTGATGCGAACTCCATCTTCATTATTTTTTTTTTCAGAATTGTTGCATATAGCCTGTAGATACGACATAAGCCTCCAGAATTCTGGTCCCGGTTCAAACTTGTCAAAGAATACTTTTTAATTTTAGAACGTAAAGTTATATTTTGGCAAATGTTTGGAAAAACCAAACTGGTGAATACTTAGAATTCTAAAATGTGATTCCAACTTTGTCAATATCCTAAAAGACCACTTTTTGGAAGTCTGCCTAGCAACTATACTGTTAGAATTTGTTTCTATTAGGACAAAAATTTCACCAGTTGATTTCCAAAATATTTGATTCCAAACTTTTACAATCCCCTGGAAGTCTCAAAGACCACTTGTTTTAGGAATTCTGTCTAGCCACTATCCTCTTAGAATGTGTTTCGATTTGGACAACATTTTTACCAATCGGATCTCCAAAATTTTGATTCCAATTTTTGCTAATTTCCTGAAAGTCTCAAAAACCACTGACTTTTTTTCAATCTAGCAACCATACATTATGTATTTGTTTTGATTATTTTCACCATTCGGATTTCCATAATATTTGATTCAAATTCTGGTAAGTTTTCTGAAAGTTTCAAAGACCCCATATTTCATGGAATTCTATCTAAGAACCATTTATCCTTTTATTCCCTTTTGTGAATATATTTTTAATCAATTATTTGATTTCTAAATAAACAGGGAAGTGCGGGAATGGCCACTTTTCTGATGGGGCGCCATATACGTCTGTTGAATTATGAAAATAATAGTAGGTTCATTAATAGCTTGCTTTTGATTTTTTACTATAAGTGTTACCTATCACTTGGATTTCAATTAATTAAAGAAACAAAAACCAAAAAAAGACAAAACAAAACATTCATAGCCGTGTTACTAATACCTATGATATAAAACTTCAAAATACTGAATATTATTTCAACTGAATTTGAAATTCACTATTCTAAAACTGTCTTTTATATGTAGGCGTCCCGAGCTATTATATATAACACAAAAAATTCAGTTTACTATTCTAAAACTGTCTGTAAAATATCTTTTAAAGTATCCTGAGCCATTATTTAAAACAACTTTATTCGATACATCTATATTTTGTTCTCGTGATGTAAAAGGAGAATACAACTGACTCGACCAACGTAGGAAACGTAGGTAGGACGTTTAATGTTACTTATCTTAGGTACAGTAACTGTTACGGCTCTGAGATATTCAATTGGATTTGTGTAATCATTATACTCGTATATACACCATATATTATACTAGAATTTATAATGATTATTGATTAGTTATTGATCATTAAACATCTTCATTACAATGAGTAAGAAAAGTTGGAGTCAGTTAAAATAAGTACAACCAAGTTGCCATATTAGGTGGTATTTTATTTGTATAATAGTGTGTCAATATTAATGCAAAAGTAGTACGATCTTATGCATATAACTATTTACATGGTAAATTGAAAAATTAACAGTATTACCAACTTCAGAAATATCTTTTCTTAGTGTTCTGGATAACGTTGCTTGAATTGATCCTATTTGGCTAAAACGGCAAGCACAGATCCATTTTTACATTATCCTTATGGTTGAATAGGAATTTTATTATTACGACAACGGAAACCATGAAAAATATAAAATATTCGCCATAAAATGCCGGCCCGTGGTAAAAATGATAAAAGCATATGGTTATTGTAAATTATTTTTTACATAATGAGCCTCGTCATAACAGTCTTTTCGCTGAAGCAGACGACGTCGTGATATTTTTTATCACAAAAACGTCATTTGGACTGATGAGACATAAGTTTTCGAAATGCTCATATGCAGAAAATAAATTAACAGTAACCTCGGTATTTTGTTATTTACTACCACTGGGCCGATGTCTCTGCAGGTGGACTGTTATTCCATGAGGATATTCACCAACCCAGTAGTCAGCGCTTCGGTGCTGACCCGAAAACCTATTTTTTTTAAACTTGCAATATCTAAATTTTACAAAATTTTGTTTAAAACTAAGGAGTATCTCCCTCATACATAGCTCTGTCCTTAGCTTAGTTTTGGTTTTTCTATTTAGGCCCTTTTTATTATTTTTTCTCTATCAGCTTTTACAATGGACTTCCAAATGTTTTGGGTTGATCTGCACTGATGAGACATAAGTTGTCGAAATGCGCATATGCAGAATATAGATTTACAGCAACCTTGGTATTTTTTTATTGATTGTGATTGTTAGCCATGAATATAAGTGAATTGCAAAGGCAATGGAATTTGTTTTTGTGATGCAATTTTTTTTCAAATTTATCTATTTAAAGAACTTAGCTGTATGGCCATGCAAATGCTACCCGTGATAACATCTACTCCATTCACAAACATCATTGTTGCCTTGAATGTACAATTCAGTGTGAAATGACCGTTCAAGCCATTAAGTCATCAAATATTGTCGACCAAGGAGTCCAGTCTGTTAGTTAGATTGTCATCAGTATATATGTAGTTGGAATCGGTAAAGTTGTTGACAAAGTAAAATGTTTCATGACCTAAGACGAGATATTTGTTTACATCTTCTACACTAAAAAACGCAGTCGATAAATAAAAGACCTGTAACTCAGAAACCAGGACTAAAAATCGACACCAACACTAGCTAAATTCTATACTGATTTAATTCCAATGAGATTTTAAGCATCTCTGCAACCATAGACACTATGACACATATGTAGGACATTTATAACAATACTAAATAACAAAATACCGAAGTTACTGTTAATTCATCTTCTGCATATGCGCATTTAGACGGCTTCAGTGCAGATCAAACCCAGAACATTTTGGAAGTCCATGAACCGAAAACTTGTAACAGCTGATATAGAGAAATTCCAAAAAGGATATAAATAGAAAAGACATAATTCAGCTAAGGACAGAGCTATGCATGAGGGAGATACTCCTTAGGTTTAAACAAAATTTTCATGAAGTTTAGCTAAGTTGTGTTCTATATATCAGCAGGAGTTCGATAAAGATTTTATTTCATGTTTTGAATTCTTCCGTTAAAGGTGTGGAATAAATATTGAGAAATATTTAATACACTTGATAAGTAATTTTCCATTGTACAGCAAATGTATGACTGGATTTTTTTTTTACTTTTGCAATACTTTCAATACTTTTAACTTTTAATATATTTTCATGGTATAATTCGAATATTTTGTCTATATCGAGTACATTTGATTTCTAAATGATAGCTGAAAGTTGTCTTACTAATTTTAAGACAAATGTTGGATATTTTGAAATTTTATCTGTGCTTTTTAGGTTGATTGATTGATTGAATATTGTTTAACGTCTACTCAGCAATATTTCAGCTATATTGAGACGAGAACAAGTTTGTAAGTAAATAATCACTTTGGGGGTATGGAAATGGCCATGGGACGGGAAATTCTGACTGCCACTGGAAAAGTAGGGTGAAATCGTCAAGGGCGGGGAATTTAGCCTTGTAGCCGATCACCTACGGACCACCCCAAAAAGAGCTTGCTACAAGGGTTCTTTAACGTGCAGGAAGCGTGGCATTTCTTCCGACACGTGGACCTGAGTTTACATCCCATCCGAAAGATGGGTTGTGTATTTATTAATCCCGCACAACCACGGAATGGGTCCTATTTCTATATCCCGGGACCCTCGGGGTCAGCCTCCGTTTAGGAGGGGTCACACCCCGCAAGCCGGAGATACTGGGTCCTATTTCTATATCCCGGGGTTCCCTCGGGGTCCTCTGTTAGGATGGCTCATACTCCAAGCTCAGAGGATGCTGCGGGCCTATTCTTCAGCCGGGACCGCGCACGGCGGGTGCTTTTTAGGACTCAGATGACAGCGGTTTCGGTACATGTAAATTTTGGTCCTTGTCTATAAACATTTTATCGACTGTTTGTCTTTGCATGAAAAATAAAAGAATTAAGATATTATTTACTACACTGTTAATAAGCACGTCTTTATCCCAAAGATGTAAGTACTTACGTCAAACATAATTTCTCGTCTGGAATGTCAGGTCATGAATTTTCTACCTCGAATATCAAGTCATGATTATTTAATCCTAGGTGTGCATGTATTTATTATTTGCAATATGTCCGTTATATTCCCATTGATATTGTCAGTATTTCCAAACTATGAAACAGGTATTGTTAGTTATGTTAAACAATGAATATCACTTGTCTTACAACTCGTCATACTGGACTCAACAGAAATAATCAATGGAACCACAGCTCGTCTTACTGAACTAGGCAGAAAATGTCCATATAGTCTCACAGCTCGTCTGACTGGACCGGACAGAAATGTCCATATAGTATCACAGCTCGTCTGACTCGACTGGACAGAAATGTCCATATAGTATCACAGCTCGTCTGACTGGACTGGACAGAAATGTCCATATAGTATCACAGCTCGTCTGACTATACTGGACAGAAATGTCCATATAGTATTACAGCTCGTCTGACTCGACTGGACAGAAATGTTCATATAGTATCACAGCTCGTCTGACTGGACTGGACAGAAATGTCCGTATAGTATCACAGCTCGTCTGACTGGACTGGACAGAAATGTCCATATAGTCTCACAGCTCGTCTGACTGGACTAGACAGAAATGTCCATATAGTATCACAGCTATTTTGACTGGACTGGACAGAAATGTCCATATAGTCTCACAGCTCGTCTATCTGGGCTAGACAGAAATATCCCTATAGTAACACAGCTCGTTGACTGGACCGGAAGGAAATGTCCATATAGTATCACAGCTCGTCTGACTGGACTGGACAGAAATGTCCATATAGTCTCACAGCTCGTCTGACTGGACTGGACAATAATATCCATATAGTCTCACAGCTTGTCTGACTGAACTTGACAGAAATGTCCATTTAGTATCACAGTTCGTCTGACTGGACTGGACAGAAATATCATACAGCTCGTCTGACTGGACTGGACAGAAATGTCCATTTAGTATCATAGATCGCCTGTCTGGACTCGACAATAAATGTCCATATAGTATCACAGCTAAGTGGACTGGACAGTAAATGTCCCAGTAAATATCATAGCTCGACTTTTGTTGTCACTTTCACTATCTGGACTGGACAATAAGTGTCCCTTTAGTATTATAGCTTGTCTAACTAAACTGAATGAAAATATCACTAATTCATCTCGTCCAACTGGACTGGACATTAAATGTTAACATGGTAACATAGCTTGTGTAACTGGACCGAGCAGAAAATGTCCTTATAGTATCACAGCTTTCTAATTCGACTCTATAAAATTATCACTAACGCATAACACATCTCGTCTTACTTGGCTTGACCAAAAATATTCTGCTATCATGACACTTTCTACTAAATTCGACTGAAACTATACCAATGTTACAGCTCACCATGCATGAGTCTACATTAACGTTACTATGATTTCAGAGCCAGTCCTGTTGTACTCTACAGAAACGTTACTATGATTACAGAGTCAGTCCTGTTGTACTCTACATTAACGTTACTATGATTACAGAGCCAGTCCTGTTGTACTCTACGGAAACGTTACTATGATTACAGTGCCAGTCCTGTTGTACTCTACAGAAACGTTACTATGATTACAGGGCCAGTCCTGTTGTACTCTACAGAAACGTTACTATGATTACAGAGCCAGTCCTGCTGTACTGTACATTTACTCTACTATGATTACAGAGCCAGTCCTATTGTACTCTACAGAAACGTTACTATGATTACAGAGCCAGTCCTGTTGTACTCT
>MJUU01009626.1:0-12191 GCA_002080025.1 Modiolus philippinarum
AAAATCTCAAATTTCTCTAAGCATGTCATTGATTTCTTTACAAACATATAATTAAGAGACGTCACACATACTATTTCATCATATGGAATGGCTACAACCAATCATCTAAGTAATTCTAGATTTTATACACAATGTGGAATTTTGCTAAAAGAGTTCTAAAATTACTTATAGCAGTGTTGTACCAGTAGTTCCCCTGACTGAAATAATCAAAACTTATTAAAAATAAAAATTCATTTATATTTACTGTACAGTTGTAGGACCTGAGATAATAAACACTGTAATTATTATGTTATTATAAATCCATGACATACAGTCATGTACATGTATATTTCATGTTGTACTTCTTCTATGCATTCAATCCTTAGGGGTACAAATACAAAGGAAAATACGGTATGCATTTCTTAATAAATATTTTATAAATATTTATATTAATCGCCTTTTTATTTACAAATTTATAAAACCTCCTCTATATTTTTGGGGAAAAGCACTCAGAGGCTTTCTTGTTAGACCAAATTATCTGTCCTTTCAAAGCTACTTTTATCTTTCTATCTTTGACTTACAAATGTATTTCATTAGTTCAATTTATTGTCATTTTTTTATATAATTAAAGATAGACATAGCTTTCAAACAGTCAATAATATACAGTCTACCTTTTCTGTATAATGTACAGTACAGCCAGAGACCTACCATGATAAATCACTGTGATAAGCTTTTTTCATGTCCTGTTTATCTTAATATACTACCTGACATTGAAAAAACAAACAGATTAATATCACTTACAGTCGATTTCTTAGTTGGCACGAACGGTATAAGTGATATTTTCTACGTTAACAGTAACGGTTCCCTTCCACCACGTGTTCATTGTTGTTGTTGTAAAAACCGGAACTCCTGCAGCGCGCAAGGCATTATGGGCTACCGTGAAAAACTCTATTGTTTACGTAGCGGAAAGGACTGGGCAAGATGTTTTCTTTTTTTGTAGCCCTTGTTAAACTTGGCCTTATACGAGAAAAAAAAGAGAGATGGCTAAAAGTGGCTTGCACTTAGTTCCCCATCTGAAACTCGATTGCCTGTTGAAATACACGGCCTCCAAATTCGACAAAAATATGGTCTATTAAAAATTCAATCATCTTGATTACGTCATTTTCCTTGAACTTCTTGTTTGACTCAGTGTGATTCTTTTCATATTTAAGCCTGCAATTGTTTTTATAAATACGAGAAAAAGATAGAATTACTATAGTCCATTTGACTTCTATAAATCTCCAGAAAAAAAATCTTAAAAATTTATTTCACGACTTTTTTCCATTTTTCATGCAAAATATGTTCATATAATAAATACGAACTTTGACAGCAAATTTTATTATTTTTTATCAGTGATTAAAGAAGTTACCAATTAGGTGTCATTGTTAATTTTATTTTCCAGAGCTAAAACAAACTGATGGGGTGAGTTCGATTGATGTAACTTACTTCCTCTGTAAACAAAAACAGACAAACATGTGCTTTAATGTAAACATTAACAAACCATGTGACATGATAATTAACACGTCAATTAGAAAGAATTAAACTGGTCAATCAAGTTATATTTATCAATACTTATAAGTAATGGGGAAACCTTCAATGTTGTTTATTTCTTTTGAAATGCAATATCAAATTAATCTATCAGTACTTTCTTTAAATAATAGCATTATAATACAAAGATAGTAATATTATAACATTGAATAAGAATTAAAAGATTAAAAAACGATCCCCTCCAAAAATGCGAAAAGACAATAACAAAAACAAAGAAAAAATCAAGGGAGACTTGAAGCCTTCGTGAAACGGGGTGAATTAAAACAAAACCTATAGCCTTTATATCTGACACTTGAACAAAAGCATGTTACATATTAATCTCTTAAGTAAGCTAATGTTTTTTTTTAATTATTTCAATTTATTTACAGTTTGTTTTATTTCTTTGTTTTGGTTTGCGATTCCAAAGGAAAAAAGTCATATCAATGATACAAACATGTACCATGCGCAAAAGTACATATATAGACAGCATGGTACAATGTATGTTCAAACCATTGTTATTCAAATTTATGTCCAGTGTCAACCTTGCCTGACTTAATTTCACCCATCTGACATGTAAATTATTTGGTCACATGGTTAAGTGGTATTTACATTAAAGCACATGTTTGTCTGTTTTTGTTTACAAAGGAAGTAAGTTACATCAATCGAACTCACCCCTCCAATATCTTTAGTTTTAAAAATATAAAATTAACATAGACACCTAAAGGGAAACTTTTTTAATTACGGATAAAAATTATAAGATTTGTTGTCAGAGTTCGTATATATAATATAAACATATTTTGCAAGGAAAATTGGAAAAAATTTATGCAATAATCTTTTAAGAATTTTTTTCTGGAGATTTATAGAAATCAAAAGGACAATATTTAAATGAGCACAGCTGTATGCATATATATATAAAAGATTGCTTGATGTTTTGATTTTTAAGATTTTTTGTAAATATTTCATTTAAAAATATTGCCTTCTTTTTTGATACTAGATTTAGACATATTTGATGTACTTACATCTATGTTCGATAATTAATTTACGATCACAAATTATAAGATGCATTTTTTTTTCTGAAAGGCCTGTAAATTGTATGAAATCGTGCTTGCACTTCCTATTATTCCCGTCAAAACGCATTGCTCATGTACGCATTTTTGACTAAAGAGTTCGATTTAATATATTTTTATTTTGGATTTTCCTATATATTTTATTTTAATTATTGTCATTGCTTCACTAATCATATTAATCGCTTTCAGTTTATAAAAAGCATTACTTTTCAGCCCAAAAAATAATGGTTGATGTTCGCTGTAAATAAACTCTTATGATTTTTATCTATTATTTTAATTTTTCAATTAGATTCTAATCAGCAGGTCTTAAAAGACTCATTTGACGACTAAAAAGTTTTGTGTAGTTTTGAAATTTCGTAAAATCCTTGAGTAAAATGACCTGTTTCTGGCACATGTAAAAAATCAAGATCAATGATTACTATATTCAGACATATCAGCTGCAGCTTATTAAACCAACTCGAAATACACAACATATTTTTTCAAAAGAAATAAACATCTCATCAGAAATCTGTTTCCTGTTTGTCAAACAGTAAGGCCTACATTGCATTGCACTGTTAAACACTCAAACTAAATAAAATATACAACAAAGCATAATTTATCGAAAATAATATAAACATAGAATCTATCAAGTAAATGCATAAAGAAAATAAAATACATGTATATAAGCCAAATTGAAAAATCCATATCACAAAGATCCTGTAGCTAATCAACAAAACACACAAATTATTCAAACAATATAACCACAAACACTAATCAACAAATAGCAAATCAACATAAACCCCAGAAAAATAAATCTGACCAAGCCAATCAACATAAACCCCAGAAAAATAAATCTGAACAAAATTGCAAAGAGCCGAAATGCAAAGGCAAAAAGACTAAGCAGCCGCAAAACAAACGAGAATACCACAATGGTTCTGACTTGATATATAAAACAGTAAAAGAATAAAACAAAAAGTGTAGTTCAAACATGAAAAAGAAAGGAAATGGGGTAAATGTCAAGGAGACAACATCCTATATCCAGGTTAAAACGACAAAAAAAAAACATATAGGGGTCACCATATGGTCTTCAACACAGTGAGGAACCTCACACCATATAGTAAACCCTAAATGGCCCCGAAAAGGTAAAAAAGTGAATAAATCAATGGAAACAAACCACATCCAATAATCCAAATATCAAGAAACTAAAATTTTATAAGAAGACAAAGGACAAGCCAATGACCAACATATTCCTGACTTGGGACAGGTGCAAAAATTGCGGTGGGGTTAAACTTGTTTTCTTGGATCCAAACCCTCCCCTATGTTTATAAATTGACATATTTATTTTTTCTGTAATATTGTCTTTTTACAGAGATCTAAGCTCTAACATGTTGACAAGTCTACCAATAGGGCTATTTGACTATATGACTAGACTTCATACACTGTAAGTATTCAAAGAATTACAATGAGCATTAAGAGATTTAATTTTGAAATCTCTGCAAGCACTTCAACTATTTGTCATGCATGGTAATGGAATTCCTCGAAACATGTTTAAACTTATCACATCAATGTAGGAAATTCAGTTTGATGAAAACATCGTTGCTTTGGTAATCAGTTGCCATGACAACATTCGCTTATATTTGTTTTTCGGGTGGTAGTAATTGCATACAATATTCAGTTTTTTAGATTTACCTTCTATAGTGAAAATCATTTTTAAAAGTCATGGGGATGGGGATTACTTCCGTAACGTTGTTTCTAATCTCACTATTTTTTTTAGGAAATTTGTGATTTTGTTTTGGGGTAAACACTCTTAAATACAAACGAATGGCAAATATTGCATTTATATTTGCATTGGGGTCTACAGACAATCACTTCTGACCTTCACCTTCACAGTGTGGGTAATTTTTAAAGTAACATTCTTTTTTCTAAATCCTTTTCAAATTAAATCAGATTTTTTATAACTCATTCTGGTTTTAAAAATTGTTTACTGACGAGGTTTTATTTACATTATTTACATTATATATGGGAACATAATGTCGGTGCAATGTTTTACCATGCACAAATAACCTTTGACCTTGAACTTTGATTTTAATAAGAAATACTGATCTTAGCAGTGTTTATATTTAGACATGTTACAATAATATGTCATATCTGTTTAATATGCTTCTTTGCTTAAATTATGACCTCGGAATTGACCTCAAGGTTAATCTATTTTTTTTATTTAAAATTTGCTGTCTTGGCTGTTTTTATATATCATTAGATATTAATCAGATGTTTAAGATCTGGTAATGTCTGAAATTCTGACAGACTGCATTTTGAATATATTTCGCTTAGTAATTCAATAGATTTGTCTTTAATAACATCCGAGGAAAGCTGATTAAAAACAGCAATAATTTCATGTTACCCTATTCATTAGATTCATTAAAGCCCTTTCAATTAAACAATATTGAATGTCCGTTTTTTTTAGTTCAAATTTATCGGTATCATCTAGTATAGTATAACATCAAGAAATTGTAATAATTACCATTATCTTCATCGCAACCTTCAGATTTAAACAATTGTTTGTATTATTTTAACTATTTTAGATTTTGATCTTACAAGATTTTGGGATTTCAATAGCCTAATTTTAACACTGACATCCATGTATTTGATGTGAGAAAGCGGGGGTATCATTTAGTGAGCTATACTCACAATATTTCTAGTTGTACTAATGATTCTGCAGAAAAATGACACATTTATTAAAAGAAAAATAATGGTGCATATAGGTAGATTATGTATATCAAATAACACATTCGCTCTGACATTTTAAAAACCTAGAGACATAACGATTACTACGAATTGTAATTTCAAATACATGTATATCTTTGTGTAAATACTCTTTTAATATTAGGTTACTGGCATACAATAGGCTTCGCAATCTGCCTGACAAGATATTTGAATCAACTCCACTTATCGCAAACATGTAAGTATGAGTTTTTTTTACATCATTTAAAATGCATGGAAACTTAATGTTCACGAAACAATTGACGTCTTCCAATCTACTTAAAGAAGATTTCACAGTACGTATTTTCAATCTGAAATAAATCTTAGTATCTAATAAGCATCTGAAGGTTAGAAGGCCATTTATTCATTCGTCGATGTAGTTTCATTATCAGTGAGTATGCTAGGGACCTTGGTTATAAAAAAAGCGTAGCTAATATAATGACACACAAATTACTGTCGCTTTGCGATGACCTTTATTTGCCAACTGCAACTCATTTAACCCGTGGCAGTGGGTCTTCAATTAATCATGTTGCTTAAGACACAGACATGTCACTTCTTCTTTAAAATGCCATTTATTTATTCATTTCAACTAAATATCTTCTCGACTTTCGTTGCAAAAAGAACTTGATGTCGTGAAAATAAATGTCAATTCTGGTTCGCTTAGTTTTATATATGTTTTATCTGCAGCCTTTCAAATCTTTTTAAATGTTGCGAATTTTTTATTAGATAAGAAAATAAGACTGTTGCTAGGGAAAAGTACAGTGGGTGCAGACATAACCTCTCATAAAGTTAACTTAAAGTAGTCATAAAAGCTCTTCTATGCGAACTTAGAACAGGTATCAAGTCTGCTCTAGAACAGCTCTAATTCTGCTTTAGAATCCTCACCGTTCTGACCAGTCATGGTCATAGCTAGAATCCTGACCGTTCTTGTCAGAGCCATGACTGCTTTGACCTGTTCTATCAATGACCGTTCTACCTAAGTCTGTTCTGGCCATGACCGTTCTACTTAATTCTGTTCTGGCCATGACTGCTCTGAGCTGATCTGTTCTAGCTCTGACCGCTCTCATACAAGCTGTTGCCACAGCCCTGACATATATTCATAATGTGTCCCATATACACGTTTTTCATATATTTCAATTTAAGTTATATTAAATAAAAATAAGAATTATGAAATGAATTATTCGGATATATAGTTGCATTTTGCCCGTAACTACTATTATTCGCGCATAATTATTTACCTGTGTTTATTCAGATAAATTAAAAAAATGTAAGAGTAATTTCCCTTTTCGTGATATATCCGAAAACAGAATCGTAATAGTTTTCCGTAAATTTATCATTATAAGTATAAAAAATCGTTAAATTGAAATCAATTATAGGATAATGACAATCATTATCAGATTACGTTTACTGAAACAAATTATCATTGAAAACATCGTAAAATAAGCGGGTTATTATATTTATGATTTTTTTTTATTTAAACGTTTCGGGCGCGAGAAAAAAAGGAAATTCTCACACAATTTAATTTCATATCCAGTTAAAATCCTACGACAAAAACAGCTGTGTCTAGAGCAGACATGGCAAAAACGGTCATGGCCAGAGCAGACAAAGATAGAACGGTCATGCCTAGTACAGACTTAGATAAAAGGGTCATGGCTAGAATAGACATGATTCTAGGACTGCTCCAAGTTTCAAGTTAACTTTGAGCTGTTCTCGTGATTGCTCTCTAAGTTTACTTGGACGAGAGGTTATGTCTGCACCCCACTGTACTTTTGGCCTTGGCGACAATGTATATAAACGTTAATATGCTCGTCATTTGCAATAAATTCTATTCTATCTTTAATCGTTTTCAGATAATTATAAAAAACATGTTGTCTTCGTTTGTCTTTTGTCTTATTCGTGTTTTTTATGTGTAGTTCCATGGCAGATTGTGGCATGTAATTATATTTTTCAGCCATTGTAGGTATTTCCTGTTATCCATTTTTTTACATTTGCGATAGTCCCATTTTTGGGGAAAAAAGAAAAACTTTTTTTGAATAACCAATGAAGAGACATTGAGTAAATGCAAATGAGACAAAGTCTCTACAAACACAAAAAATTAATCAACGGAACAACGTTTTTATTGTTTTTCTTCTTTTTTAAGTCGCCATGAAGCCTACAACAATGAGAATTTCTCAATGGGGTGCAAACATAACCTCTCATAAAGTTTACTTAGAGCAGTCATAAGAGCTCCTCTAACTTAACTTAGAACAGTTATCAAGTCTGCTCTAGTACTGCTCTAAGTCTGTTCTAAAATCCTCACCGCTCTAACCAGTCATGGTTATAGCTAGAATAGTTATAATCATAATCTGGTCAGAGCTACGCTACGACGGAGCAAAATGTTGGGCAAAATATTAGGACATAAATATTATAAGCTCTGTTTAAGACACGGAATGAGTCTTTCTCTATTAATAGATTATTACATGTCATTTTCTATACCAGCCCTGGTAACCGAAGGGTTAATACAGGGGACATTATGGAAAATGACAAGTTCTGATCTTTTCATCACATATTTTAAATCCGATGAGGAAGATCTAAATTAGATGTAGAACAATAACACTAAATAAGATGTAAAACAATAACAGTATTTTTAGTATTTAACAAATTAATATTACGGATAGTAACATTTTGAAAAATAAAGAGAAAAGTGAATCTCTAGTAAAACATGAAATGCACTTTTTTCGAGAACTGTACAAACAATAATGTGGTTTTAGATAGAAATTTATAAATTTCCGATAGAAAATCAGCTTTAGACATGGAAGACCATTGTATCATATAGTGTGCTTTATAGATGTTTACCCTTCTCGAGCCTTCCAGTTTTTATAGACGTTCACACTAGTGATTTGGCTTTGTGGCGTTCTTTTTAATTTTTGTCGATTTGTAATTGTCTTGGTCAGTTTGCCTCAATTTGTTTAAGAGTCAATTCCCGTGTATTCTTTTTATTGTGATTTAAGAATTTCCAATCTTTCTCCCCGTTTTTGCTTTGGTATTCGTTTTCCGATGTATTTGCATATTGAGTTTACCAAGCGACGCGACAATGAAGCTATGAAGTGACGTCACGCGAACGCTTTGAGTGTGAAACACAAACATGGTACATTAAAATAATTAAATCTTTAAAACTCAGGAAAAAATTCATTTTAATTCATCATTATAAAACATCTGACAGACTAATTAGGAAATTTATTAAGCCTTTGTGTGTCTTGTCTTTTTCTAGTTAGTTTACTTTATGTCTATAGGAGTTTAGGATAATGTTCCTTTCGCTGAACTTGATTACTCTTTATTCAGGGACCGACTCCGACCTGCCGTTGGGTGTGGGTTTTCTCACCGTTCATTGAAGATCTTATGGTGGCTTTGAGTTGTTATTACTCCCTTTGGGTCGTTGTCTCTTTGACACATTCCCGGTTTCCCTTCTTTTTTTTCTAATCTTCAATATTTGATTATAAGATTAACGGAAGTGAATTTTTAGGACACAATATGGATTTTCAGGGTGAATATCGATATTCGCCCTCCGGGCAAATAACTTGATCTGACTTCTGGCTATTATTTACATGCAAAAAGGCTCATATGTCTACTTAATATGTGATAAACAATGTAATAAAAGGGATAACAAGAAACATCTACAATGGCTGAAAATTACAATTATAATCTGCGAGAAAGATACTCAGGAAAATGCAAATAAGACAAAAGACCGCCCTTTATCTGTCCCGTATTCCTATAGTATAATTAGCACACGAATAAAATCCATTACATGTAGACTACTAAGTCCATGAACACAATGATCTTGAAAGGAGAGAAAAAGACAGTACATAATTTTGAGAGGTTGGTCAAGGGACGCTAATCTGCCGGCCAGACACTCTAAATATTCTTAAAGACTTGGACTGTTCCCCTTCTGACCTAGACATAAATTTTAAGTGACACCTCGGAACATTTTATGATATTAAATCATTATTGATTTAAGAAAACAAGTTTGATGTCTAAATAAATAAACATGAATTGGATGTTTTATTTGAAGAGACCAGATGTCACATTTTAATTTTATAGAATTTGTGTGTTTTTTTTTATAAATTTTTCTGTTGGCAGTTTTAAATATGAAAAAGAAAGGAATTTGGGTAAATGTCAAGGAGACAACATCCCATATCAAGGAAAAAATGACCCAAAACAAAGCATCTAGGGGTCACCGCACGGTCTTCAACACAGTGGGGAACCTCACATCATATAGCAAGCCCTAAATGGCACAAAAAGGTAAAAAAAAAGTGAATAAATCAATGGAAACAAACCACATCCAATAACCCAAATATCAAGAAACTAAAATAAGAAGACAAGGACAAGCCAGTGACCAACATATTGACTTGGGACAGCCGCAAAAATTGCGGTGGGGTTAAACTCGTTTTCTTGGATCCAAACCCTAAGTCAATTTAAGTGTGGTTCAAAGTATTTAAATTAATTAAAATGCTTCATTAGAAAAATGCACGCTCAGGCAGTCTTTTTACGAATCAATTAAATATATATGCAAAGGTAGAATATACGATCCCGAATGCCAACAGTGATGAAAATCATCTTTTTAAACCTGTTAACATCGGAAAATCCAGCAAGGTCTTCGGCTGGATTCGAACCCCTGCTTGTTGTAATCTATGGCAACACCGCCTGCACTATGTCCAGCGCCCTAGACCACTCGGCCACCTAGGCTATATAAAAATATAGCTTTCGGTAACCGGGTCATTCCTCCTCGTAAGAAATCTAGGGTTGTAACATAGTACACGATGAATATTAGGTGGGTAGGAAATAGATAGAAGAAGGATAAGGTTGCCTTAAGCTCACCTTACCAGCACATTATCATTCATATTATATAGAGCTGTATGCAACACTATTATCTATATAATTAAATATATACCTGTAAAGTATTCTTCGTTCAAGGACCTTAATGAAAATATTAAACTAAAGTCACTTAAGCGTAACAAATAGGTACATAAAAATCATTTAATATAAAATATTTGTTACGAAATGGGCCTTGATTAAAAAATATAATAACTACAACGATTTCAACTGTTGAATACAGATCAAGCAAACCAATGTCAATCAGGGTTATTTGTATGCAGCATCATTGTAATATGATATGTAGTTTGATATAAAAAAAAATGACAAAAGTCATCCAGGCTTAAAATATAGGTACGAGCAACGTAATTGTTCATGATCTTGGAATTAACAATGAAGGGATATGGAGTAAATGCAAATGAGACAAAGTCTCTACAAATACATTGTAAAAGTACTCATCAAAACAATTAACCTGATAAACTGTAACTCCTTATGGATATTCAAACAGTAGTCCAGGACTTAAACGAAGGCCGTTTTTTTAATTTTTTTTTTAAATACCAAATATCGAAGTAACTGTGAATTCTTTTCTGCATATGACTATTTCGACAGTTTTTTTTCTCTTCAGTGAAGATAGAATCCAGCCGTTTTAAGGTCCTTCAACCGGAATATGTGTAAAAGCTGGTAGAGAGCAAATAACCAATAGGATATAGATAGGAAAACCAAAATCAGCTTTGCAAAAGGGAGATACTCCTTATTCCTAAGCAAAATTTTCTTTAAAAAGGATATTGAAAGTATCAAAATAAAATCGGTTTTTGTCCTAGCAACAAAGTTCTGGTAACTGGGTTTATGAATACCATCGGGGTCTAACAGTCCACCAACAGAGGCATCGGACCATAACAGAAGAGTTACTACTCTGGATTAAATGGAGAATTTTTTTTAAAACTAAGGAGTATCTACCTTGTGCAAAGCTCTAGCCATACTTGATTTTGGCATGCATTTTTTAGATCATTTTGGTTATTTAATCTCTAACATCTTTATTCGTATTTTGGTTCCTCTAATTCTCAATTGTTTTGAATTTATCTCTGCTGAAGAGACAAAAGAATTGGTGATCTGGTTAAAGTAAATCTATTACAGTTACTTCGGTCTTTGTGTTAATTATGAAACATCATTGTCATATGATATGAAATTGTATAAAATATGTTTCAATAAAATCACTGAAGCAAAAAGTGTAGGCTATAAACACTCAATTGATTGTGAATTCTGTGTAGTACCGATTAGCATTAATACACTGATGTAATATCAGCAAAATACAAACAGACGGACAAGGGTAAATCTCCATGTCCTTTCCACACATTCAAAGCTCTCTCCTTTAATAACTTTTGCTTTAAATTTAGATCTATTAGATTATTTTTATCTGTCTGCTGTATGCGTCTTTTAATTTCTGGATTTCCAATATTTTGATTTATCTGCACTTAAGAGACATAATTTGTCGAAATAGCCTTAATAATACAGAAAGTACATTTACAGTTATTTATGTAGTGTTGCTCGAAATTTAGCGATGAGTTCCGCATCTTGAACTTTTCTTTCAAAAATTTTTTTTACTGAAATCACGGGGCAGTTAGAACCAAAGTTGGTCACACTGGTCCTTGGGTTGTCTCTTTTAAATAAAGTTTTTGATATTTATGCCCGTACCTCATCAAAGATGACCGCCAGCGCGGAACATTGGATCCTATGGGAAATGCATTCAAAGATCTCCTGAAATGCTGTGGCGATAGAAACAAAACTTAATGAAAAAAGACCTAGGATTGTCCTCTTAAAAGTTGTGACACGTTCGTAGAGTTAGGTTCATACACAACCTTTCTTGAGAAGCAGTCACGAGAACAGCTCAAAGTTATATTGAAGTTAATTTGGCTAAGAACAAACCTAGAATCATGTCTGTTCTAGCTATGACCTGGCCATGCCCGTTTTTTTTTTTTTTTTTTTTTTTTTTTC
>MJUU01009626.1:12201-41268 GCA_002080025.1 Modiolus philippinarum
TTTTTTTTTTTTTTTTTTTTTTTTTTTTCCAAGTGTTCTGGCAATGACCGTTCTTGCTAAGTCTGCGCAGGTCACGGCCGTTTTCTGTCTTAGAATTTAAGCTTAAAAATAGATTAGGTGAGTCGAAATTTCCTGTTTCTCGAGCCAGAAACCATTTAAATAAAGAACATAAATAACTATCTTATTGTACGATGTTTTCAGTAATTATTTTTTTCAGATAACGTAATCTGGTCAATAAATAATTTTACCTAATATTTAATTCATGATTTTTTTATTGCATAATGATAAATTTATGGAAAACTGTTGCGAACTCATTTTTGTGGGTATACTGTCTTGGGAAGGGCAATAAATATTGCTCTTTTTTAATTTACCTTGATAATCAAAGGCATATAATTATCCGCGAAAATTATCCGCCATTGCGGATCAGAGTTTAACATAGGCCCTATGTGAAATGCATTCGAAGGCCTTTACCTTTGATACCATGTTGCCAATTGGAACCAAACTTTGTCACAATAATCATTCGATGGTACCTTTAAAATTTTGTGCTTTAAATGTTCCTACCTCATCCAAGATGGCCGCAAACAAGAAACATTGCTTAACATGGGGATATTCTCCTCCGAAACTACTGAGCCAATTGGAACTAAATTTGGTCACAATAGTCTCTTGGCGGTTTTATTCAAAATTTGTAATTTTTATGTTCGTACCTCATCCACCAGCGGAAAACATAGTTAACATTATGGGAAATACATTCAAAGATCTTATCCTCTGAAACAACTAAGTCAATGGGAGTTAAACTTTATCATGATATTCATAATATAGTCTTTTTCAAAGGTTGTGATTTTTTTGTTAATGCCTCATTCAAGATGGCTTCCAGCAAGGAACAAAGTTTGACATGGGGACTTATGGGAAATGCATTCAAAAATCTTCTGCTCTAAAAGTACTAAGCCAAACGAAACCAACGTTGGATTCAATAGCCCTTGGCTGGTCCCTTTAAACCTTTTGAATCAAAAGCTCATATCTAATCCAAGATTGCTGCCAGCACGTAACATAGAGTAATATATGATAAAGTGCAGAATAGTACCCAAGCGATTGCTACAAGCTCTTTGTACACTCTTTATATTTCACAGGTTCCTTGGAAATAATAGTCTAACAAGGTTGCCTACTGAACTCAATCGATTGAAAGAACTGTTACAGCTGTAAGTAATATCTAAATTATAATTTTCTTTAGAGTACTAAAGAAGCAATTGAAGACGTTGTTCATGTTCATGAGTTCATCACGAAAAATAAGTTCTGTAGTTCTATTCATGTGACCTCCGAGAATATACGTGACACGTTGTAACCGGGTACCTTTTGCCTATGATATACTAGCGAGGGATTCAATTTTGAGGCTCCGCAAGTCTCGTCATGTGACCTCGAGGAATAAACTTGAAACTTTGTTACCGGGTACCTTTTGCCTATGTTAAACTAATGTGGGATTCATTTTTTTTCTGAATATTTTATTCCGCAAGATTTATACACTTTATAACCTTAACATAGACTGATATTAAACAAAATAAAGAATTTTCTTAGTAACGTGAAGTGAAATCGGTCCCGAAAGTGAGAAAGTCGGATGAAGATTTTAGTGCATTATATCTAAGACTTCCGTACTTTGAAAGTGAAAGTAGAACGAGACTTACCGTCCATATACTAACAGTTGTTCATTTGAAATTAAGGTTCAATAATTGAGTATATAAATCTCGTTATTTTTTTTCAAATTTCCGGATGTTGCTTTTCGGCTAAAATATTTGATTTTTAAAGCACAAAACATGGACGTTTTATTCCTAAGATACTATGTTTTGGCGGTAAACGTTTGGGATTGCAATTTTATCATGAATTCTCGCATGACGATACCTAATACAGAACTGAAAAGTATGTCTTGTTGTTGATGAGAACCCAGTCAGTTTTATGGTAGCAGCGAATTGCGCACTGATAATTAATTAATTGTGCGATTAAACCCCCACTTTATCGAGCGGTTTAGTGATCTGGATGTAGGTCCGTTCGTTCTTGAGTCCGTTTGTCCATTCGTTCGTTTGTTTGTCTGTCCGCCATAGGGTACTTACTTTGTGGCATCAACTCCTCCTAGGCCACTTGATGAAATTTTTTGAAATGTCATATAATGTTCAGCATCCATTGCCATTGTGCACCATCTGTTTGAAAATATGACTTGATCTGTTTTTCTAATTTAATTTAAACGACCTTTACTCACAGCTTTTCTATTGTTTTCGGTGAATACACAATAAGATTCGACATCACGATAGACGTTGTCAATTTCCAAATTTAGTGAACATCTGACAAAGTAAATTTTGAGAATATATTTCATAACAGGTAGCTCGTCATACGCCTTTTAGCCTTTTAATATGTGTGAAGATTAATTAAATGAAATCAATAAATTATCAAATAACTAATACATTAAATTCTTTTTTTTATACTCGTGTGCCTCGAACTTTCCTGGTCAAATGTGTTTTGTATCACTCTCTAAATGTTTTGCAACGGCAATCAATTCGAAATAATACATAAATAGAACTTTCATAAAAAACATATATAAGAGGTTTCCGGATAAGCAACTTACTAAAACTTAAGTACGAACTTAAACGTAATGTATTTGAACGTATTTGGATTATATCCCTTTCACTATGGATTTGCATTTACTTATCAAAGCATATATTTTTCAAATTAAGTGAAGCCTTTAGAAAGTCATGCCATGTGAATAAATATCATTTCAAAGACACATAATCGGCTTTGGTTTTTATTGCATTTGTTCATATTTTTCCCAGCGATTGTTTTTCATTTCATTTGACTGGGAGTGCAAAAAGTTTCATGCAATAATTTTTAAAACGTGTAAATTTAATCTGAAAAAGTAAAAGTCAGCCAGTATGTTCAAATTTGTTTCAATTATGTTTTATCATATTTATTCTGCGTAATACTAGTATCGCGTGTTTTGATTTGCAACTTAAAAAATATAGTATATTGCATTGAATGTCATCCTGATGGTGTGTAAATCTGTCAGCAAGTATACAATAAGATCCCAAAAGAATGTAAATACTATTTCCTGTTGTCTAAGAAAGGACCGACATTTTTAATTCAATATTCAAACAGCACCCTGGGACGTAAAGTGATGGCAGTAAATAACATTGTTTTGATTTACCTGCGCTGAATTAGGTGATAAATTTACTTAAAACTAAAGTAGAAGATTAAGTAACACTACAACAACACTAGAGCCTGTTGCGCACATCTAAACTATTACTCCTGGACAGCCCATTACCCTGTGCATTTTATTCAAAATAATACAAATACAATTTATAATTTTGAAATAAAGTTAATAATAATTAAAAAGCATAATGTTGGTTTCAGTTCCAAACTAGTATACCGATATTCGGACTTTCTATTTGATTTGAATGCTGTTGATGAGAGGTTACTCCTTGAAACACGTGTACAGCATAACGAAATTTTTACTGTTTTATATGCAACTTCGGTATTTTTTTTATTTTGAACCATTGGGCAGATGCCACTGCTGGTGGACCAGAGGTCCCCGAGGGTAATCACCACCCAAATAGTTAGACTTGTCTGATATGAAAATATTACCTTGCGTTTTATAGAAATTTACCGTTTTTATCAAAATTCTAATGCCTTTTAAAATGCCGAGTCTTCATTCCGTGTATGGCACTCGGTAGATGTCCTTTGTACTGGATTTGGCTTCCTATTTCGATATTTTTGGAAATAAGTTCTTCTTTTTTGACTACTTTTGGATTATGGTTTTCCATATTATTCGATTTGAATGCTGCTAATGAGAGGTTATTCCTTGAAACACGTGTACAACATAACGAAATTTACTGTTTTATATGCAACTTCGGTATTTTTTTTTATATTTCAGTTGATTTTTCTTAATGATAAATAAATTTGACCTTCATGCTTTTCCAGTTTTATGTCACTGTTGTACTATCAGGTTGATTGAAACAAGCTGAACGTTTCTTGCATGCTTAAGAATTATTCCTGATAAATTTAACCGGTACCATGACATCAAAAAGAACAAAACCTGATAGTGCAGGGATTACACCATACGGAACAAAATATGATCGGTGCAATTTTTGACGGTCATTTATAGGACTCAATTATCTGAGAAATTAAATTAGTCTTATGACCTGTTCAACTTGAATTTTGAGAGCATATATACTAATTGGGTGATGAGTGATTTTTTTTTATTGATTTTTTTCTTTTGTTCATTATCACATTTTAGCATTATTTTATCTCTACCGCAAACAGAACTGTTACAGATTCAGAGCAGTTATCTGGTTTATTAAATATACATTCTTAAAACCCATAAAGCTCTGCACAATTTCACATGGTCTAAATGGTTCCGAAGTGTTTACTCACATCTTTCATGTACATGAAATTGCATATGCAGCAGGCATTATAGAGGTATTGAATTGACAATCCAGAGAAAAAAATGCACATATATCAAGCGCAATCTGCTGTAAAAGATATGACGAATGAAACGGATGTACAGACAAATGAACACGAAACAAGACATCATGAAGTATGTGTGTCGAGTTGTCCTACATGCAGGTGTATTCGAAGCACGAATTGAATCATTCCGTTATTTGTCTTTATTTGGCCAACATAATTTATATAAATCAGAGACGAGTTTTCTTGTATGTGAATAAAACTCGTGTCCTAAATCACAATTAATATACCAAAGCTTACTTGCTTCAACTGTTCGCCTAGTTCGTATACATACATGTCTCCTTAAGCGCACACAATTTAGTAAACTATTGTAATATGGATAATATCAATGTACACTTCGAAATAATAAATAGTTTGTTTTTAGGAGCCATATATGTATGTCAGCAATTGTTTATTCAAATAGATCATGAATACAGTCTCATTCCAGCTTACTGTTATTTGAGGTTTGAGGCACCCATTCTTGTTTCTTCCAAAGACCCGTATTCTTGAATTTGCTTTCTTATTTCATAATGAAAAGCCATAGAAAATGACATCTTCAAAACGTTTTAGCAGCGTGTGTATGTGTTTGTGTGTTTCTAAAAAGTTAATTTTATCATTTAATCAGAGAAAGTTGTCGGTGTAATAAAGACAAATTCCAATTCTTTTTTGAAGATATGTTCATGGCTTTAAAAAAATACAAAAGTATTGCGAGTAAAATTCCAACAATTTAGCAGTTTTATACTGCTTCCTTTTCCCTACACTTTTCGAATTTAATTCATTAAAACAAGAAATTATTCTCTAAATTCAAAAAAGAGAGATAACTCGAGCCTTACGTTAGTTAAGTTTTTTACGTTTAAGTACGTTTAGTAAAGTAGCTTATCCGGACGTCTCTATTAAGAAGTATGTATTTTTAATCTTTTGTCTTTTTCGGATTTTCACTCTTTTGATTTATCTTGTAATGATGCAATTTTAGCTTAATCGCTGTTATTAAATCTGTTATTAAACATAATTAATCATCAGTATAAAAGGGAGTCAAAATCATAAACTAGTACATCAAATATACCAAAAACTACGAAACGAAACAAATGTTATACCAAAAATAGCATAAATGTGTCGTTGTAGTACGCAACAGCACCTTAAGAAGTACAGGACGGAAACCATATCTATAAACAGGTGAAGTGAACTATAACACCAACACAATTTTGATAGTCGTCATTCCAAACTTAAGCAGTCTTGAAGCTAAATAAAGGAAACAAGTTGTTAATACCGCCCCATTCTTGGCTAACCATCATCATTGGCTCGTTGACTCTGGTTAAATCAAAACTAAATTTTATGAAAAAAGGATGATTTTGACTTTTTTATCACTAATTTCCCTTTTCTTTATGGCGGCCTTCCGCGAACTATCTTACGAGGTGTATTTACGCAGCGCAGTTAAGGCAAATTCGTTAAATTATGGTCATTTTCAAGGGAAAAAATATACAGTACTTTACTTCTTTTATTTTCATTATTTAAGTAAAGAATTATAAATGTATTATGTTTATTATAAAGAATGGGTGCTGAAGGTTTGAATTTAGCACTCCAACTGAACAAAGTGAAAGCGAAAGTGATCACGTGACTCAGTATTGAAAGATACGTTTGGTACACCTTCATCGCAAAAGTGCAGGGGCAAGCGCCCCCTTGAACATTAAAGTGAATACACCAAAAGATTCTGTGAAAACGGTATATTTCAAAAAGTGCTGCAAGAAATTTACCTTAGATTCATAAAACTGTTTATTTCCCTAATTTTCCTTCAAAAATCGCTTAACTGCGTTGGACGACACACTTATGTCTTGTACATATAGACAATTGGGAAATCTCATTGTTCTTGCAGCACTTTTTGAATACTTTATGTTTCAACCTTTCGACAGATATAAGAATTAAGTAGATGTGTTGAGCGCTTGCCCCTGCACTTTTTGAAATAAAAAGGGCTATTTGATATTTCTCGTTTTGGGGTCAACAATAAAGCGCCCTACCGATGTAGATTGTAAAGACCTCCACCACTGCGGATATGGACATGAATAGTAGACCGGAATACCGCCACTTGAAAAAAAAGTTTTTCGGCACCAACTGTACGAAATCTCTATTTAGGGGAAATCCATTTGATTTTCAAGATGGAGGGAGGGAGATAGACGATTTTGTAAATAAATATTCTTACGATTTTGTAAATAAACAATGAATATCCTACAAAAAATGTGAAAAGGGGGGAGAGCTTCCAGTTAGTGAAATTTTGGTGTCACAATAGATTTTTCAACGTCATAATGTTCAGTGATGTAATTTGCTCCAATTAACTACAGGACAACCAGCACAATTAATTCATAAACAGTAATAGGAAATCGGTCTATTATAAATAGGCTAACAATATTTAATTTCTTAAAAAAATAAAAGTTGGGGGTCGCACAAAGGGGTACCGTGCACGGGCGTACGAGAAATAAAATGTCACAACACGAGGAACGGAAAATTAGAAATTGTCTGCACGATGCCATTTTACTGTTTGCACGAAACACGGCAAATAACAAACCTCCAACACGCCAATACGTGAAATAAAAAACGGCAAACACGCTGCACGAAAATAACCCTGTGCCACCCTCATAGTTATGTCACAAATTTATATCCATGATAACAGCCACAATTTTTTATGATTTAAAGCTTTCCTTGTTACAAAATATTAACAACAGAAAACAGCAAATGGTCCAAAAACAGTTATAAGAAAGTATAGACTTCTTTTACCAAGAATTTAACAACCCGCTGAAAATGCCCAAAACACATTAACAGAAAAGGTCTTGCCCCGGTCAATAATTTAATATTGCATAATTTTATTAATATTACAGAATTTTGAATGGCTTAAATTTTTGTTGTTGTTTTTTTTTTCATGTTTTTTTTGTGTGAAAATACATAGAAATAATTTATTTTACAACTCATATTTGAAATATAGTGTGTTTTCATTCAGTCATTGGTTCCTGGTTCCAATGTATCACATTCATTGATGCCAACATTTCAACACCATCTTGAAATTTATTAAACATTGTGATATGGGTCACAATCATATGTAGATCTGTTTGGTAGTGCATGTATCTTACTTAAGAGAAGATTAAGCATTTAAAGAAATGTTTTTGAATTTAGTTTTAGGTAATAGATGAGTAATGAAATGTTATAAAAGATGTTGGATATTTTTTTAAAATTGATATTAATGACATACCATTATCTTTTTATTTGATATACTCTGCCACCAGACACTTTAAAAAAAATAACTTAAAATACAAAATGTATTAATGTTCTTCCATTCAGTATTCAGAATACATGTATTAGAAGACAGCACTAGATACAAATAATATTAAAATATTTTGTTGTTCACGAACAACTTTTTAATACTCAAAATTTTGTCTGTAAGTTGGAAAAGTGCAGAGGAGAAAAGCTATCTGATAGCTAATCAGTTTTTTTAAACAAACTTCATTTTAGCAAAAACGTATGCAACATGTTCAGTCTCCCAATACAACTTTAAAGTACCATATTAATATCATGCATGTTCAAAAGCAGTGCATCTAACAGATTGATTCAACTTTAGTGGCTTGTGTTATTTATTGTTATTTATAAGCAGTATAAAGATTGCAAACACTGAATACTTATAATCGAACCAATTTTTTTATATTGCATTTGGTTACCACATGCAGGCTCTAACTGTGTTACTAAACTGACATGTACTACGGAAGAACAACCTTCATACCAAATATTATCAACCTACTACTCATAGTTACTGAGAAATGGACCTATGAGATGCAAATCTATTTGAGTAATAATAGCACACATGTACTTTCAATGTTAGGTGTAGGTTTTATGTGTTTGCTTGACCTTGAAGGATGCAATTTAATTTAGCAAAAAAACAAACAAAAAAATTAAAATGCATATCTGTAGGCCAGTATAGGGTCTTATGATTCACTGTACTGTAGCACGCTTGCTAATCCAATTTCTACTAGAATACTGACAAAGTCAGAAAGGGCCCCGCCCCCTTATGTGTCAAAAAAAAAACTCTTAGCAGAAAAAACATGAAAAGTGACCTTCCTTTGATGATCTCCAACACTGTGTATAATATATTTAAAACTCTGTGAAGGCAAACTTCAGTTATTATGCGACATAAAGCTAATTATCAAAATATTTATTTTTTATATAAAAACTAAGTTTTCACCAAAAAAAAAATTGGTTTGCAATTTTCCTCAAAATAAAGGGACCTTCCTCTGATGATCTCCAACACATAACAAGTGAGGACCCTAAAAGATGTCTCGCCCGTCCCTGCTTGACCTCTAAATTGATGTGAAATCTAAATGAACTTATCAAAAAATTGAACATGCTCACTAGACTGTGAAATTAAGGTCACATGCACAAGTCATATGGCAGACTGTCAAGCACTGTCCAAGACCAACAAACATACAAAATATCATTTACCTACCCTAATAGATAATTAGAAACTAACATGTTCACTAGACTATGAAATTGAGGTCAAAAACAAAAGTCACCTGCCAAATTGACATGAACTACCCAAGACCAACCTACATACTTAATATAATAGACTTACCATATATAGAAATGGACTGAATCAGGCAAACTTAATGTGGCCACTCAACCATAAAATTGAGGTCAAGGACAAAAGTTACCTGCCAGACTGACATGTACTACCCAAGACCAAACTACATACCAAATATTATTAACCTACCACTTCTAGTTATTGAGAAATGGACTTGTGCATAGAAACTTAACATGGCCACTCAACCGTAAAATTGAGGTCAAGGACAAAAGTTACCTGCCTGACTGACATATACTACCCAAGACTAACCTACATACCAAATATTATCAACCTACCACTTGTAGTTATTGAGAAATGGACTTAAGCAGAGAAACTTAATGTGGCCACTCAATCATAAAATTGAGGTAAAGGACGAAAATTACCTGCCAGACTGACATGTTCTACCCAAGACTAACCTACATACCAAATATTATCAACCTACCACTTGTAGTTATTGAGAAATGGTCTTAAGCAGAGAAACTTAACGTGGCCTCTCGACCGTAAAATTGAGGTCAAGGACAAAAATTACCTGCCAGACTGACATGTACTACCCAAGACCAACCTACATACCAAATATTATCAACCTACGACTTGTAATTATTGAAAAATGGACTAAAGCAGAGAAACTCAACCGTAAAATTGAGGTCAAGGTCACATGATTTTATGTCTGTCACATAGCACTTGATTAGTTCTACCACTGGACCAAATATGATGTTCCTACATCAAAGGGTTTTCAAAATATCCTGTATTTATGTTGCCGTCGTCATACTTTGCACGCCTATGTCTCGCTTTCCGGGAATTTTGTGGGCGAGACAAAAATCTGTGAAGGCAATCTTAAGTTATCATGCGACATAGAGCTAATTCTCAAATTTTGCATTTTTTCATATAAAAACTTATTATTCACCCAAAAATTGTTTTCCCAATTTTCTAAAAAACCAAAGGAAGCTTCCTTTGGTAACGTCCAACTTAGAGCAAAAAAATCATAAAAATCGGTTCAGGCAATCTTGAGTTATCGCACGACATAGAAAATGCTGATAGATAGACGTACAGGCTGATTACTAGAGGGCGCGGCTATATGGCGGGGCCCTAATAATGAATAGGATTTTAGATTACAGGGATGTTTTATTAGAAAATTGAAAAACAAAATTTAAGTGAAAATTGATAGGTTGATAGTCGTGTTCATTGGGGGATCCAAGGGGGTTCCGGGGGTTGGAAACGCCCCCTTTTTTTGACAATCATGTATTTTTTTTATGAATATCCTGATATTTTACTAAGAAACTACCTAAACATTTTTGCTCCTCTCCCAGCTTGCAGAAATTTCCCTTCACGTCTACATTGGAACCCCCTTTTCAAATTCCCCGGGTCCGCGCCTGCTGTTTTTTAGAAATTTGGCAGGAGTCTGAACTCCTCTGAAATTTTTTAGGTTTGAAATAAGCACCGATTGACTGTGAAAGAATAAATATAATTTAATGCAAATTTTACTGTTTATATGATCATAAAGATGTTTGAAATTAAATTTATATGGAAACAAAAAGGGGGAGGGGTTCATGGGAAAAATTTACCATCCTTCTTGGTGGATAAAACCAGGAGTCCAAAATCCAGAAATTAATTCATGATTAAATTTTATTAAGAAAAGCTGATATTAATCCATTTGATTATTAGGGACATGAGCTCAATATTTTATGCATTGGAACCATATAACATGTATAAGGGTTGGTAGGAAGTGGTCTGATCTAAGATTCTGTGAAAACAACTTTTAAAATCCTAACTTCCTTGAAAATAAATTTTTCAAATTCTGAATCCAATAAATGACATTATCCAAAATTGTGGATCCCATAAACAATGGTAAAGGATATTTCTCAAATTTCTGCTGAATAAAATTGCTTATCTCCACATTTTAACAACGGTCCTTCCACAATGCACATACATGTATCATCAGTCTGTATGTACATGTAGTTAAGGGATAACTTGATTGTGTTTGTAAATCATAGTATAAATTATTATTTTGTTATTTATAGGTTTTAATTGGTAATTCTAAAGTTCAGAATCATAACCAACATTTACTTTGCAACTGAAAACTTAAAGAACTATACTTTTGAAGTATAAAGTTCAATAGTGGGCATGCAGAAAATCATTAACCTGAAAACGGAGAAATATGCATGGAAACAAAATTCTTGACTTCTGGTCAGATTTGAACTGACACTTTCCACTGAAAACAATGGCTGTACTACTATTATACTACAGAAGCTTCAGGTTTAAATGTTTCTATGCTGATCAAAATGGAATTAAAATTTCTAGAAAATGTGATTTATTATGTAAATTAAAAACACTATAACTCATGTGGATGCTGGGCCAGGGTATGATATACCGGTAAGCATTCTCCTGCTTGCACACGGCAAGTAAAATCTGTGCACGACAAGTTAATTTTGATGCTGACTTGTCTGCTTGGCAAGCTGAAATTTTATTTATTTTTACCTTTTTACCTCTAAATCAACCCCTGGGCGTTATTTGATCATTTGTTGAATATTTTACCAAAATTAAAATATCGTATCAGTTATGTATAAATATTAAATTCCAAATTTAAAGACTCGTTCAAAAAATATCTGGCATACTAGTATTTTGAATATTTGGATCATGGGCATATGGTTTTCATCCTGTCTGTCTATGCATCCAAAACTTAAGTAATTGCTATAATTTTTAATTATGTAAGATAGACTTTTCATACTTGGCAAGTGTATACTACATACATAAATATGCAAAAGAGAAAAGCCAGGTCAGTTCTAGAGTGTTAATTTTTCTGAAGCTAAATTCATTTGTTTGTCTTTTATCTGACTTTTCGTACTAAAATCAAGATATTTCAAGCATTTAGGTGGTATTGATTCTGAATCAGAAGACAATATGTATCGATATGCTGGATTCCATATCAGTGTACCTAGTTTGTTAAAGAATACAGCAATATCTATATACCTGTGTATCACTATACCACAAACCAAACGCATACTCACAGGGGCCGAAATGTGTATCGAGAATTTCCTGATTTACATGAATGGCATTTAATTTCTATAGATGGGACTCGATTAAGTGCTTTATTGGTGTCAATGTGCACATTTTGCAGTCAATTTATTATTAACGCCAATAAGGCACTTAATCGAGTTGCATCTAGAGAAATTAAATGCCATTCACTTAAAATGTTAAATAAGGAAATACTCGATACCCACTTCGACCCAAGTGATACTGCAAACAAAAAACTAAATGGAAGTGCAGATTGCAACTTGATGTAGAGAGATAGTAAATTGTTGTTGAAAATTTGTTTTTGTTATGCATGTCCCTAATACATGTATGCTTCCATACATATACATGTACATTTACAAAAAAGGTTTGCTAAGAACTGTAACTGAATCATTCAAAAACGAGATTTTGGCTCATTCATTGTGTCACCAATCCAGACTCATAATGTCAGAATATTTAGAAATTTAAAATGCTTGACATAAACAAAATGTACTTTATTTCTAATATACATTGTCAAGACAAAGTGATTAAAATAATTACAAATGTATTCTTGTTACATATACATTTTGATACAGTAACCAAAAATGGAGCGTCTGCTACATGTAAAAAATAAATTCCCAATATTGACTGACCTAGGGACCTTATTTAAAGTTCTTAGGGGCAACAAGCCCGGCCAATAACAGGTAGAAAGTAATGAAGATAACACAAACACGTACTCCAAAAACCCAAATGCAAAATAAGAGTAACAAAATCCCAAATGCAAAATTAGAGTAAAAAAATACAGTGACTATAGTACATAAAACATCATAGCAAACAAAATAAGAAACAACTAGAGAGCAATCGTAGTACCACACACAAAGACCAATACGCAAAGTAATAGATTAGAAACAGCTCAAAGATTACTAAACCTGAGGAGTTTCAGAAAGCAGCTGTCCTCTGTCCGTGGAACTCAATCTTGCGCAGTCCAACTCCATCACACAGTATAGCCCAATTGGAATCTGTGACTTACCCATTCAGAACAAATGTCGTCAAACATCCTATTTTCGACTCACTTCAGTATTCGGCCTAAACCACAGGGGCCAGTAACATACGATATTAATAGACCGGGCCCGGCCATCTATAAGTATACAAATGATAGATGGGACCCGGTCTATCAATATCGTATGTTACCCACGTGATGCTACCGGCCCCTGTGGCCTAAACGTGCTACATTTATGCTTCACAATCAACACTTAGTAGGTCTAAAAGGCTTTCATTTACTTTTGGGTACTAAGACAACTTAAGAGCATGGCGATTTATTTCACATGTACCACATCTGACTGCTGTAAAGGTTATGGACTATGGTTAGATTTTGGAATATCATGATATGGGTTGGATAAGGCCAAGGCCTAAGCCATGGGATGGGCATGGGTCAAACTATAGGACATGGTCCCATTAAGTAAACTTAAGCTAATCTGACTGACAACCGAACAGGTCAAGCAACAAAACAACCCTTACTTCAAACTGTAAGCCATGTTCTGTCATATCTTAAACATTTGTCTGTATTTCATGTCGAAACACGTGGGAGCCCTCCCCCTTTTTTGATTTCGTTCGAAAACATATCTATTTCGGCTTTTCTTTGCTTCCCACGGCAGTAACCATGACTTTGGTCTATGTATTTGAAATCTTTTCTATTCGATCTTCATTACAAACTTAAAAGACTTGTATTTTTCAAGTGATCCTTACCTTACAATGTTGACAGTTCCGCAATCGAACGATTCAAGCTCCTGATCAACACCGATTTCCATATAAGGAAATGGAGTCCCGCCTTCTAATTACGTATGCACAAACAAAAAATGGAGTATTACACAAACAATTCATTATTTTTGTTAAAACTGTTTAAATATGAACACCATAAAGTATTGATGTATCATATTAGATGGTTTGCATCTTGCTTTAAAATGTTTTTATATCTAAAAAGAACAATTTACAATGAGGTACACGCTGTGATGACGTCTGCAATAACGTAATGAATATTCATGTCGTGCAGAGTTACTTCCCATTATCAAAAACGTGCTGAAATCTGCCTTAACTACGCTGCGTATTTCAACAAGTACGATGCGCATGCGTCTATTCACGCTTGATGACTTTTATGAACGAAACCATACTATTACATCCAAACCTTTGCAACAAGGTTAAAGATTTTATGGATAATTAAACGCATTTAAGAAGATTAGGAAGATATGAATATTTCATATCTATACACTAGCATTTATGTTATGATCTTGTTTAATCATTTTGATCTTATTACGATCTTGATAGGCTTAACACAATTTTGTTAAGAAAGTGTAAAATGTCCACTTATATGTATTTCGAGATAATTGTTCTAAATGACGATCAAGACCTGTTCAGTTAATTAAACTATGTTTAAGGACTAGATTTGTCAAGTTCGTCCTGATCAAATAAGACCAAACTGACCTCAGCAAACTTAACTTGTCTTGATCGTTTCTGAACGCAGTTGATAAGTGGATTTTATTTGATCTTAAGATATCTTTCTGAACATCTTTGAATTCAGTCTTGAAAACCAACATAAAAAATCTTACTGTGTCCAACCAAATTATGTAAAGCATGTCCAGATCGTGATAAGATCAAAATTGCCAAACAAGATCATAAAATATATGATAGTGAAATATGTTGTTAGTCACATATTCCTTATTGTGAAGGCATTTCTCATCCTCGTGTTTGACGGAAATTGTGTAAATAATCCAAAAATGTGTGACAAAATCTATAAAAACTGAAACGCAACTTACATTCTTAAATTAAAAAGGGATATTGACAGGATACTCTAACTGATTGTTAACGTCAATTTCAGCAGTATGTCAGTTATCTCATGACGGTAAGTTTTAGTAGTGGTAATCATGATGATCGGGAAGTTTTGAGTCTAATCTTTCGTCCGTAGTGCGACAATGCTTTACCAGCAGACAAAGTTCCTTGACCTAGTCGACAGTAAAGCGCCAGGCACTAATTCACCTATCTTTCTAAATTACGTTTTGTCTTATTTTTTTTTCTTTTCAAGATTGTGGTCTTGGAGTAAGTAGCCTACCTGTTTCGGGTTTTGTTTGTATTTTAATTACAAATAAACGAGGTAGAGAAATTTGAAGTTAGGGCAATCATAAACTGGCTTTTGCTTGTACCGGTATCAAGTCCGCCTATTCCGAGCTCCTATCGTTGTCTACGTTTGTCTATTGTCTTTGCAATGAATTTTTTCTTGTGCAGTACCTGGTGGATACATTTCACCTATTGCTATGCAATATGAACATGTAAACAAAGTAGGGGAGACTTATTGTTATTGTCCCATTACTTTGTTATTACATGTACGCTTTCTTATTATTATGTCGCCCTGTAATTGTTCTGATTCTTCTTTTCCAAATTTCTTATTATTTAAGGGCATATCCAAAAGTTTCAGGGGAGATAATAGAAAACACAGAAGAAGGCAGTGTTTCTTGGGAATATGACGTCGATATCTGTAACGTCACAAAGTAATTCCCATTGTTTTTGAGGAAAGGGAATTTGTGCCTTCCGATTTGGCGGACTTTATGCGGGTTACCGACGGGAGATTTGTTAAAAGTTGAGTATTTTTATGATTTACTCTTAAACTAAATCGGTGACCTATATTGCTTTTGCCATTTTTGAGTAGCTTATTATTAGAAGGAAACAATATCAGAATTTCATAAAATCGACAAACTGAGAAGTCTTTAAAATATTGTAAATTTGACTGTTTAATTCACCATTTCGTGCAAACTTTTTTCGTAATGCGTGCTACAGTGCTCGTACAGTAAAACATAACCAATCACACCATTATACCATACACCATGCACCATTTCACCATACACCATGAACCATTACACCATATACCATACACCATCAAACCATTACACCATATATCCATGTACCATACAACATACACCATGCACCATGCATCATACACTATACACCGTACAATATACACGATGTCTAATAAAATTTACATTGTATTTGCATTTCGGTTTTTATTTCATAGTGGCCGGTGCATACAACAAATGAATTTTATCTTTTTGCAGGACAAAATGAAGATTTTCAATAAAAATTTGTCAAGATCTCATTTTTCAGTCTCAACTCAGAATATTTGCCACGAAACTTGTTATTTACAATCGTGTAAATAAAAAATGGTGATACAGATTTCCGTTTTCCAGCTGTTTGTCGTATTTTATTTCACGTGTTGTTTTTTCTCGCTTTTAAAATGTCATTTTTTTCCTCATATTCCTTCTATATCTTTCGATTATCGAGCGTACATTAGGGGTTATCATCGTACAGCGTCTATAACCTTTTTTCGTACACCAAACCCGATCTTATTTCACGCGAAATGCATATTGTACACGAGAATTTCGATATTTCTTCCATCAAACAGAACCTATTTCTACTTTTTATACACCGTACAATGATCCACTCCTTTAAAACTCCCATTAATCATATAAATAGAGAATTTGAGCACTAGGTGGCATTAACACCATTTCGTACACTATCGTTGTCTCATTGTAGCATATTTTCAATAAGTTTGTACAAATTTTGAGTACAATATGGCATTTGCACCATATCGCATACTATCGATATCCCTATTGTTGCATATTTTCAGTAAATTTGTTTCAATTTGAGTATCAAATGGCATTTCACATACTTTCGATATGCGAACTGTTGCATATTTTCAGTAAATTTACACTTAATTTGAATATAAGATGGTATTTACATCAAATTGCATAATATCGATATCCCTATTGTTACATATTTTCGGTAAATTTGTAACAAATATGAGTATAAGATGGCATTTACACCATATCACATACTATCGGTATCCCTATTGTTGCATGTTTTCAGTATATTTGCACCAAATTTGAGTATACTAGATGGCATTTACACCATATTGCATACTCTCAATATCCCTATTGTTGCATATTTTCAGTAAATTTGTACCAAATTTGAGTACTATATGGCATTTACAACATATCGCATACTATCGATAACCCTATTGCTGCATATTTTCAGTAAATTTGTACAAAATTTGAGTACTAGATGGCATGTACATCATATTGCATACTATCAATATCCCTATTGTAGCATGTTTTCAGTAAATTTGTACCAAATTTGAGTACTATATGACATTTACACTATATTGCATACTATCGACATCCCTATTGTTGCATATTTTCAGTAAATTAGTACAAAATTTGAGTACTAGATGGCATTTACACCATATCACATACCATGGATAGCCCTATTGTTGCATGTTTTCAGTATATTTGTACCAAATTTGACTATTAGATGGCATTTAAACTATATCGTATAATATCGATATCACTATTGTTGCATATTTTCAGTAATTTTTACCAAATTTGAGCATTAGATGGCATTTACACCATATCACATACTATCAATAACCCTATTGTAGCATATTTTCAGTAAATTTGTACAAAACTTGAGTACTAGATGGCATGTACATCATACAGCATACTATCAATATCCCTATTGTTGCATATTTTCAGTAAATTTCTACCAAATTTGAGTACTTAATGGCATTTACAACATATCGCATACTATCGGTAACCCTATTGCTGTATATTTTCAGTAAATGTGTACCAAATTTGAGTATTAAATAGCATTTACACCATATCGCATACTATCAATATCCCAATTGTAGCATATTTTCAGTAAATTTGTACAAAATTTGAGTACTAGATGGCATGTACATCATATCGCATACTATCAATATCCCTATTGTTGCATGTTTTCAGTAAATTTGTACCAAATTTGAGTACTATATGGCATTTACACCATATTGCATACTATCGACATCCCTATTATTGCATATTTTCAGTAAATTAGTACAAAATTTGAGTACTAGATTGCATTTACACCATATCACATACTATGGATATCCCTAATGTTGCATGTTTTCAGTATATTTGTACCAAATTTGACTATTAGATAGCATTTAAACTATATCATATACTGTGAAAGTACTATTGTTACTGGGGTACCAATTTTCGTGGATTTCGTGGTTGACTTAAACCACGAAATTTGATACCCAACGAAATACAAATCTCCCGTTAATTTGTACTGTAGAAAGTCTCAAACCACGAATTTAAGAACCCATGAACTTACGACTTGTCTGCAATCCACGAAAATTGGCATCCACGAATAAAAGTACTTTCACTTTAATATCGATATCCCTATTGTTGCATATTTTCAGTAATTTTTACCAAATTTGAAAATACATGTAGATGGCATTTACACCATATCACATACAATCAATATCCCAATTGTAGCATATTTTCAGTAAATTTGTACAAAATTTGAGTACTAGATGGCATGTACATCATATCGCATACTATAGATATCCCTATTGTAGCATGTTTTCAGTAAATTTGTATCAAATTTGAGTACAATATGGCATTTACACCATATCGCATACTATCGATATCCCTATTGCTGTATATTTTCAGTAAATTTGTACCAAATTTAGGTATTAGATAGCATTTACACCATATTGCATACTACAGATTTCCCTATTGTTGCATGTTTTCAGTTTATTTGTACCAAATTTGAGTACTAGATGGCATGTACATCATATCGCAAACTATCAATATCCCTATTGTTGCATATTTTCAGGAAATCTGTACCAAATTTGAGTACTAGATGGCATTTCCGTCATATTACATACTACGGATATCCCTATTGTTGCATGTTTTCAGTATATTTGTACCAAATTTGAATACTAGATGGCATATACATCATATCCCATAATAGCATTAATTTGATATCGTTTGAGAAATTTGATTAGTTGAGAACTGATCACATGACCTACTGTATATTTAGAGATTCACTAGAAAACAGCATATTAAAAAGTTATATCGCACGTTGCTAAAAATAGAAATGCGTATCGCATGTCTGTATGAATGTTTATAATCTTGTTTAATTTATTTTATGCATTTTTCAAGAATCAATTACATGTACATAAACACAGTAATTATATGATAGTGCTTAGGTCATGAAAAAAAATTATTGGTTCTCAGGCCCTCCCTCATCTAGTTGGAGGTTTGAAAAAAGCCCCTCATTGACCCTATTTTTGGCATTTTAATAAAATGAAAATAAAAAATCACCACACTCACTACATTTTTAGTGGTTTTTACTATGTAAAAAGCCGCCTCATCTATTTTTTAGTAAATAAAAGGATAAAAAATCACCCCCTCTTCAGTTTTAAGGAAAAATGGCCTGAGAACCAATTAATTAATTTTGCATGGCCTTATTAACTTTTAAATATATTAATTTTTGAAATGTTTAAAACATATCTTGAAATTGATAATTTAGACAAAGGATAAACATGTCCTTTTCAGTGTTCATGTAAATTAATAATATATAATTATTGTAGTCTGTGTATGAGGTCGATACGATGTTATATCGACCTGCAAAAGCATATCGGCCTCGGATTTCATCCTCGGTCGATATGCTTTTCCCAGGTCGATATAACATCGTATCAACCTCATACACAGACTATAATTGTATAATATCGATATCCCTATTGTTGCATATTTTCAGTATTTTGTACCAAATTTGAGTACTAGATGACATTTACATCATATCGCATACTATCTATATCCCTATTGTTGCATATTTTCAGTAAATTTGTACCAAATTTGAGTACTAGATGGCATGCACATCATATCAAATATTATCAATATCTCTATTGTTGCATATTTTCAGTGAATTTGTTCCAAATTTGAGTACTAGCTGGCATTTACACCATATCGCATTCTATCAATATCCCTATTGTTGCAAATTACAGTAAATATTGCATACTATCTATATCCCTATTGCTGCAAGTTTTCAGTTTATTTGTACCAAATTTGAGTTCTTGATGGCATTTACATCATATCGAATACTATCGATATCCCTATTGTTACAAATTTTCAGTACATTTACACCAGATTTGATTGTTAGATGGCATTTACACCATATCGCATACTATCAATATACCTATTGTTGTATGTTTTCAGTATATTTGCACCAAATTTGAGTACTAGATAGCATTTACGCCATATTGCATACTTTTGATATCCATATTGTTGCATATTTTCAGTAAATTTGTACCAAATTTGAGTAGTAGACGGCATTTACTCCATATTGCATACTATAGATATCAATATTGTTGAATCTTTTCAGTAAATTTGTACCAAATCTGAGTATTAGATGGCAATTGCACTTAATACGGCATGCCATCTCTGTCCATATTGTTGCATATTTTCAGTAAATTTGTACTAAATTTGAGTACTAGATGGCATTTACACCATGTACCATACTTAATAGCCTTATTGTTGCATCTTTTCAGGAAATTTGTACCAAATTAGAGTCACAGCAGCTAGGTAGCATTGTGACAACATGGCATATACTATGCATACACCATATGTTGCATGGTTTAGACAAATGTGTGCCTAATTTGAGTTTTAGTTGACATTTACAGCAAATCATACTAAATATGAGTGTTTGTTAGTATATAAATTTCTTTGGGGAACATTATGCCAAAGGGAAAATATCCTTTTGCGTACTGTGAGTATTAGGACATCAATACGTCATATCATGATATTTTTCTCGCAAGTTTTCGGGATTGTAAAATTGTTGAAAAAAAATATTACTCTTGTCAAGTTTTTTGCAAAATTTATTGAAAAATATGTGTCATGAACAATCGCGGTCTTCACGAGCATAATTTAATTGTCCATCGGCTTTCAGCGGAAAATTCATAAATACGTTAAAATACAAATAACAAAAAATGTTTTTTGCGGTTTTAAATTCACATCTTCGGATTTAGTTAAAAAAATAAGAAGATAAGCGCGTTTTGTCACTACATATCTTTGGCGTTTTTTTTTTTTTTTTTTTTTTTTTTTTTTTTTTTTTTTGTTTTGTTTTGTTTTGTTTTGTTTTTTTTACTAATAAGTCTTATTTATTGTTGTAGCAAATAGCCACCTGCTGGCGTATAAAAAGCACGATTAATTTTCTTAATCATTGCTTTATACGGTTAACATATTTTCTAAAATGTATATTATATTAACTTCGATTATTGCACCAGTCCCGAGGCTCCATTAAGTTCATTGTCTCTCCTTCACACCATGTCGCTCGATCGTGTATGGTGTATGGTCTAGAGTTACCGAGTACGGAGTATGGGTTATGGTGTATGGTGTATGGTTCATAGTGTATGGTGTATGGTTCACGTTGCAACACCATACACCATGAACCATTGAACCATACACCATGCACCATTGAACCATACACCATTACACCATCACCATATACCATAAAATGGTTATGTTTTACCTTACAAGTACTGTACATACTCATTGATTTAGTAAAATATAACATAATTTCTTAAATCAAATCATTTTTTTTTTTGTAATTCCTTAAAAGCTTAACTTTGTTTTTCTGTTGCTCTGATACCGAGTAGATTAGAAATAATTTCTCAATTCATTTTAAAACTATAGCTTATTTTTTCTTCAAAACACGCAAAAATAATCAATGTTAATGGTCGATTTCCAAGGAAACAAGATCGGCGACCTAATATTTTCTTGTCATTTTTGGAATCCCTGGCACTTGTTTAACAAAATAACTTAAAATTATGAAAATGACAATATAGCAAGAAACTGTAGGATATGCCCTTTTTTGTTTGTTCCGTTTCTTATTTGTAAATTTCTTCATTTCCCTTTCAACAACCGAATCAGATTACAGAGGTTTTTGTACGTTTGTAAGATATTAGCCCCATATATTTATATGTACAATTAACCACTAAATACAGTGACCTTTAAGATTAATTTTACTATCTACACAGTGATAGTTATGGATACGATGACTTAAAACATCGTTTTATTTGGGTTTGGACTTCCTGTTTACACACTGATCTATAGAGATAGTGTTTAAACACATTGATAAAACATTTTAAAAATATTACAGTAACACATTTTATTTTGGAAATCGGCACAACTTTACATAGAAAATTGAGCAAAAATCTTTTATTATTTTCTTGCAGGAGTGTTGCTGAAAACAACCTTACAAATCTTTCTGTCAAAACATTCAACTCTCTTACAAAGCTTATTTTTCTGTAAGTATTTCTTAATATCATAAAAAAAAATATTGAAAAGACTCAGTGGTTTGTAGTATTCATACATGTTTTTTAAATGAATACAACAATCTAATCTGATATATTTAAGTTTCAGTGAAAAGAATTTTTAGATCGAAAAAAAATTAAAATGTAGAAAATTTATGTCCACACAAAATAAGGAGATCTCAGTTGGAGACTACGAAGCCAGATATTTAAGGACTACGATAAAGTATAATGTCGCCAAATCTGGAATGTTATTTTAGCGATGTCATGGATTGGAGCGCGATGTCATAAATACTGAACTAAGGGAATAGCAAACAGTTCACCGTCTTTGAACACATGTAGAACGAATCTATGATGAGAGTGTATATTGTGGTTATTTGCACAATCAACAATAGGGGACTTGGCAGCTCCATCCCAACTACTCCCAAAACTGAAACCTGAAAGTCAAAGCTTTTCCATCGGTATCGATTACATAGAAATAGAATCATTTCCCAACAACAATTTCATTTCGTAAAAAAAAACCTTGACGATGGTTAAAATTAGATAAACGCATTGTAGAGTCTTATCAAATGGGTTGTAAATATGGCGTAAGATCAATGCCGGAATACTATTCCATGAAAATCTGTTAACATGTGAAGGAGTCATTTCAATCTTGTCATTTTTCCGGTGACTTTTTTTAGCTTTTTTTAATCAATTTTCCGTGGAATTTATCATTGAACCAATTCAAATTTTCCCAAGCGAAAATGCCGTTAATTTAATTTAGTTTATAAAAACTGCGTATCAATATGTTTTCTTTTTTTATAGAAGAAGTCACAGAGAATGTCAAAGAGTATGAATAATATATGTGATGCATCGGCGACAAACGAATACCGAAGCAAAAAGAAGAAAGGGGAAATTCTGAAATCAAAAATTAAAAACCTTGGCAATTCAGATTTTTCACAAATTAATATGACAAAGACAAAACAAATAAACAAACTGAATAAACGAATGAACAACACCAAAAAGCTTAAACTAAATACTTGAGATAGAACCTATTTTAACAAATAATCTGACGAAGTTTTAGCGCATGGATTTTACGAATATCAATGTTGTCAGTTCAAATCTAGCATGCCACAGCCGAGGATTTGTATCCTTGACCACAGCTTAAATACACAAGTTGGTAGAAAATGATTTGATTGTTGTGAGGAAGTCAGGTGGCCCATGATCACTGCCATATTCGAGGCAATTTCATAGCATTTTACGTTTAAAATTTTCACGGCATGCTATATATATATTCAATGAAAATCTCCGTGAATTTTTTTTATATCACAACATTTTCACGGGGGTTCATTGGTGAAATGCAAAATGTCCTAAGCTGTAAAAGCTTCATATGTTCAGTACTCGTAATAAATTAATCTATGTTCACAATGCAAAATCTAAAAAGATTTAAAATATTATTGAATCTGCGAGTGTTTGGCACATTTTCAAATGTACATAACATTATTCTATTAAATCCGGAGAAAAGTTTGACGATTTCTCAGAATATTTTTTTAACCAATCATAGGCAAATTATGTATTTTCAGAATCGAAGTACTTTATTACTTAGAAAAATGTTTAAAATAGTCCAATTATTCCACTTCATATAATACAATAAAAATAATCACACCTGCAATATACAAAAAAAAACGGCGGGAAACCAATGCCATGTTATTACGGGGAGAAATTTGCACCAAAAATGAAGACATCAAGTCCAGAGACCAAGGACGAAAAAAAAAAATAAAAAAGCAACGGTTTTTGGTTTATAGATTAATTTGTAGATAATTGTGTAACAAATGCATTACATGTTGGAGTAAATGCACTCTTTATTTCATATTCGTCGAATAATTAACAATTTCACACTATATACCATACCTTTCTTTCAAACATGTACGATGATCCTTACTTTGAATTTAAAATACAGCGGGTACTAAATAAAAAACAACGGTTGAAATTTCTTAATTATTCTAAAGTTATGATATTTTTGTCAAACTTACACTTAAAAATTGTTTTGCTGAAAATTATGAAAAACCGTTGTGGAATTTATTCCCTATTGATTGATATCTATAAATGAATTATAGATATTAATAAGTAATTAAAAGATTTCAATAAATCATTTATAGATATTAATAGATATTTATAGATATCTATAAATCAGCATTCATTGATACCAATAAATACAGCATTATTTATTGATATTTAAAAATAATAAATTGATATTAAGAAATGAATTATTGATTACAAATTAGTTATAGATATTTAAAAAAGTGTATGATTTACAGATATTAATACATCATTTACTAATATATATATAAATCATTTTTTAATATTAATAAATTGTGCTATTTATTAATATCTATAAATGGTTTATTGATATCTATAATTCATTTAATATTCATAATTTGCCTCACTTAAATTGATCAGCATTTACAATGTAAGACGTATATGATATAAAGAGTTCAGTTGACCTCGATTTTGAAATATCCATAAATCGTCTGAATGAAACTGATCATTACACTGTATTTCTTTAACCGCGGCAAGGACAATTACTTTGATAAAAAATTTCAAGTAAGAAAATTAAATCTGTAATATATTTTTAATCCATTACATTAAATTTTCTTAAATGTTTCTCCTTTTTTGCCATTACAGCTGACAGAATGTTCAGTTTTATAGTGTGAGACGCATACTCGATTGAAATGAGTGAAAACTACGAATTGGGGTGTTCATCCACACGAGAGGAAGGCGCTGCTGAACTCATTCATTAAATCGTGTGCGTTCATATGATTGAAATACATGTAATGTTAATATACTGATTTTATTGGTTATTCAAGATATTAAAAAAATAAAACTGAACTCGAAAAGTACTTATTTTATTTGAATAGATAAATAGATGCAATACCCCCAGTTGCTTAAAAATGAGTTTTATGCAATGTAATTGCATTCGTATGTTATGCTTAATAGAAATTAAATTTTAATTTTGCAACGTAAACCTCCTTCAAAAAGGTTATTATTCATAAAATTTTCAAAAAAATTGAATTGTTTTTGTTTAATAATTAAATTTAAGCTGAAGACTTATTTATGCTAAAACGACATAAAATTTTAATTTGGCAACATATGAATTCCTTCGAAACGTTAATATGAAGAAAATAAAAAAAAATGAATTGTTTGGTCTTTTGTAATGATGAAGTTTAAACTGAAGACTTAAATCTACTTTTCCAATCATATTTATGCTAAAAAGACATTAAATTTTTATTTCGAAACATAGAAACTCCTTCGAAAGGTAACTGTAAAGTAAAATTTTCTAAAAAAAGTGAATTGTTTTGGTCATTTTTAACGATGAAGTTTAAACTGAAGGCTTAAAATCTACTTTTCTAATCGTATTTATGCTACAAAGACATTACATTTCAAGTTCGCAACATATAAACTCCTTTGAAAGGTTATTATAAAGTAAAATTTTCAAGGACATTGAATTGTTCTGGTCATTTTTAATAATTTAATTAAACTGAATACTTTAAATTTTCTTTTCCAATCATATTTATGCAAAAAAGACATTATACTTTTTATTTGGCAACATATGTACTTCAACGAAATATTAATATGAAGAAAATATTCCAAAAATTGAATTATTTTGGTCATTTCTAATAATTAAGTTTAAACCGAAGACTTCAAATCTACTTTTCCTTTCATATTTATGCTAAAAGGACATTAAATTTTAATTTCTTAACATATAAACTCCTTTAAAGGTTATTATAAAGTAAAATTTTCCTAAATATTGAATTATTTTTGGTTATTTTGATGCTTAAATTTAAACCGAAGACTTTAAATCTACTTTTCCAATCATATTAATGCTAAACAGATATAATTTTTTTAATTTCAAAACATATGTACTTCTTCGAAAGATTAATCACTTTTCAAAAAAATTGAATTAGTTTGATCAGTTTTAATGACTAAGTTTAAACCGAAGACTTTTCTACTTTTCTTTACATATTTATGCTAAAAAGACATTGAATTTTAATTTTGCAACATATAAACTCCTTCGAAAGGATATTATAAAGTAAAATTTTCCAAAATATTGAATTGATTTGGTAATTTTAATAACCAAATGGAAGCTAAAGACTGAAAAAATCTACTTTTCTAATTATGTTTATGCTAAAAAGACTTAAAATTTTTATTTCGCAACATATGAATTAATATGAAGAACAAAATGAATTGTTTGGTCATTTTTAATGACTAAGTTTAACAGAAGATTTAAAATCTACTTTTCCAATCGTATCTATGCTAAATAGATAGTAAAGGGGAAGGGACTATAAGGGCCAAATTTGGCCCCACCTCAAATGTTAATATTTTTTTAGGGAATTTATCTGTACTATGTCCTCTTCACGTCTATGTAACTGTATCACTTCACATTTCTCCAGCAAACATCGTTTGAAAAAAGATAAAAACGCGCAAAATTCGTGCTTTTTATAGCATACACGAAAGTAAGTTTTTAAAAAAAAAATCATTTTCCGATTTTCCTCAAAAACGAAAGGGAGATTCCTTTGGTCATGTTCAACTTTGAGTACAAAATTCATAAAAATCCGTGCAGGCAATCTTGAGTTATCATATGACATAGAAAACGCTGACGGACAGATAGACAGACGAACAGACGGACGGACAGGCTGATTACTAAGGGCGCCGCCATTTCATGGGCCCTAATAAAAGCGTTGTTCCATTGCTTGGTTTTGCCATGTATTTATAGAGACTTTCCCTCATTTTTTTTCTCCATATCCCTTCATTAGTTACAATATCCGAATTGCTAAATCTAAAATTGCAAGGACTCTATTTCTAAGTTTAACCACAGAAGTTCGTGGATATGTTCACAATTGAAGCAGGCACTGGTATATTGAAGTAATTTCACCCTTAGTAAAAAATACTCGCATGGTCTATCCATAAAATATCCAGAACTGAGGTTTTAGATATACTAAACAAATATAGTTTTACTTATCTGACAGAGCGACTATGCGTAGGTACATTAATTTCAAATAAGTTATCAAATTTTTTAATCAAATTTTCAAAAGAGTTAGTTAGTAAAATAAAATTCTTTTATGAAATCAATGAGACAGATCAAAATGCGTCAGTATGTCTTCAATGCCGTAATGCAACATTTATATGACAAACAAATTGACGGTCATTTTTGGTACCTGCCTCGAACAGATAAGACTCCCCGCTTTGCCGCAATTTTGTGGGCATTTTGAAAAAAAGAAGTCTTAAAGCATCTTGTCAATAAAACAAAATTAACTTTGTAATCATATTTATAGATAATTTGAAGTGAACAGCTTATAAGCGTCGTCAGTAAACCATTGCGACCATCAAATCCAAATTTAATGTCCCGTATTCTCTAAATCTCCGAAATAACACCCAAAACGTGGACTTTGAAATAAACACCCGAGTTACTTTTAAGTTTAAATTAAAAAGTTCTGTTTTCTGTGTGTAAATTTACCCCCTCCACAGCATTCGATCAAAACAAAATTTTGTTGAAGTATTCATTGGAAAAACAAAAATGCACATGTACATTGTCTTTTTGATCGAGGCGTGTGGAGGGGTCTTACTTTTCTATAGAATTTGCAAAACACGGCATTTTTCTTCATTTTCAACCGAAACACGCTGTGTTTGTGACGTCACGCGATGTCAATGTAACCATGGAGACAGGAAAATGTGTATTCAAAACGTTCTTTGCTCATTGGTGCATTAGAAACATACTGTATAAAAGATTATTGTAAGAAAAAATTCCAGAAATTTGGGCCAAAAACAGCTCTTATAGTCCCCTCTCCTTTTAATTTTGCAAAATATGTATTCCTTCAAAAGGTTATTATAAAGTAAAATTTTCAAAAAAATGAATTGTTTTGGTCATTTTTAATAATCAAGTGTAAACCGAAGACTCAAAATCCATTTTCTAATCATATTTATGCTAAAACGACATTAAATGTTAATTTCTCAACAAATGAACTTCTTCGAAAGGTTATTTTAAGGAATTTTTTTTAAAGTGAAATGTTTTGGTCATTTTAAATGATTTAGTTTAAACCAAAGACTTAGAATATATTTTTCCAATTATATTTATGATAATGTCATTTAATTTTCGATTAAGTTATTATAAAGTGAAATTTAAAATAACAACTTAAAGTTTTGGTCATTACTAATTATTTAGTTCAACTGAAGAATAAAAACAATACTTTTTTTAACCAAATTTATAATAAAAGACCAAAAAAAATGTATTTAGACACATATTAACCCCTTAAAAAGAATTTTGTAAAGTATAATTACCAAAAATCTGGAAGGTTATGGTCATTTTCAAGGATTCGGTTTGACCAAAGGACTAAAAGTCTTACTTTTCCAATCATATTTTGGCTAAAAGTCATTAATTTTGCAATATATAAATGAATCATAAATTAATGTTCTTTTTAAAAAAATATATAAGACAAAGATAAGGAAATTAAACAAGAATGGTTGTTACATTTCAAAATTCAAGAATAAGGTTGATATAGTGATTTGTTTCAATTTATTAAGCATTATTGAATGAGTAAAGTTTTTTCTTTCAACTTCCAAACAAAGAAAAAAACATTCTTTTCGTCAGTTTTAACACTGTAATATTACTTTATTGCTTTTTTCTGTTTGTTTGTTTTTTTAGAGGGGTTGTTTTTTGTTTTGGTTTTTTTTCTTGTTGTTTTTCTTGTTTTTTTTTGTTTTTTTTTGTTTGTTTTTTTAGAGGGGTTGTTTTTTGTTTTGGTTTTTTTTCTTGTTGTTTTTCTTGTTTTTTTTTGTTTTTTTTTGTTTG
>MJUU01009626.1:41309-61171 GCA_002080025.1 Modiolus philippinarum
GGGGGGGGGTTTCATTTCTTTTAACAAACTTACAAAATATGTATGATTAGTAACATGTTTAAAAAAATATAAAATTATTAAAAGCACTATCGTTCGCTGGATATTACAACATAAATCATTATTGAATTCTTTGTCTTTTATGTGTTTAAGGTTATACAGGTAATGAGCAGTGTCGTGGAGGCGATTTATGGATATTTAAAAGGTCAAGGTCAATTGAACTCTTTATATGTTATACGTTTTACTTTGTGAAAACTGATCAGTGTCACAGAGGCGATTCATGGATATTATAATTGAATTATAGATATTAAAAAATAATCCATGTCAGCTAATTTCTTATGCATTTAATATACAATAATTAATATAATTACTCATCAATGTCACAGGGCCAATTTATGGAGATTAGAATTATAGATATCAATGAATCGAATTATGGAGATTTGAATTATAGATATCAATGAATCGAATTATGGAGATTTGAATTAAAAGTATCAATAAATCGCATTATTGATATTTGAATTAAAGATATTCAAAAATGAATTATAGATATCTATAATTAGTGTTGAATTATATATATCAATAATCGAATTAAAGATATTAAAAAATGAATTATAAATATTAATTATTCGCACTATTTATTTAAATCTATAAATGATAAATTTATTTTAAAAGTGATTTATAGGTATATATAAATCATTTATTAACATCCATAATTCATTTATTAATACCAAGAATTCATTTATAGATATCAATATATAGCGAATAAATTCCACAACGGCTTTCCATAGAAAATTGTAAAATGCCAATCGTGATTATCTCGAAAACAAACTTATGAAGATATATTTTTCCTTGCTTATTTGGAAAGAACGTATCAAAATTAAAAAAAGTGCGGCAATTTCTGGAAAAAATCAGTAGAGGATCCTTAGTGTAACGTATACCCTTAGGAAACACAAAAATATAAGGGTTAGAAAACAATCAGTATGCCTACCAAGTCAATTCATTGAATAGATGATGTTTCCTGAATTTAAGGATTATCTTTATCTTGTATACCAAAATGAACTCGAAATTAAAGAGGCAAATAATAAAACACATCATCATCAATCCTTGACTTATACCTCAGTATTACGCTGGAGGTTTAAAACAACAACACTTCTTTGCAGCTCGTGCATGTAATTCGCATAGCCAATTTGTAGAAAGAGCAATATTTCTGCCTGAAAAAAATATATACCAAAACTATGTTTAACAATCGATACAAAAAACATCATCATGTTTATTGTTATGACGGTCATGCATTCAGACATTTTAATTCCGTACTCAATTAACGGTTAGCATAGTTCAATTTCTTTGCCTTGTTTAATATACATGCTGTTGTGTGGCGTGACTTTTATCGAGCTAGTTTTCCTTAGATATAACATTGGTCTTTGGTTTGTAATTCTTTTAACAAGACAATAATTTGCGAATGTAGCATTTTTATATTTGTCCATGGTGGTAATACATTGGCAAACGAATACCGAAGCAAGAAGAGGAAAGGGGAAATTCCAAAATCATAAATCCAAAATCACGGTAATTCACAGCAACACGAATTGAGACAGTATGACAAAGACAAAACAAATAAACAAAAATGAACAATTACGCTACAAAACTAAAGCACTAGCAGTGTGAACCCCTATAAAAACTGAGGTATCCTCGGGGGTCCGGAAGGGTAAGAATGATCTGCTCCACGAGAGGCATCTGTCACACTGCCAGTGAAAAGTCCGGTTTTGTCACAGTCGGTGTTAGTCAGTCCGGTAGCAAACTCTGGATCTACCCAAAGATATCTGTTCTCATTTGAGAAACAGAAACATTATAATGGTCTGTCAAATCGTGGTGACGAGCGTAAAATTTCTCTAGTGACAATTGTAAACGTTGATCTCAAAGTAACCGGTTCCTCAAAACGAGGAAATGATTACCATTTTTAATTGATAAACAGTTTGGCATCTAAAACTCACCTCTATCACAAATATATGGCAAATGTATAAAACTGCGAAAATGTCACAAAAAAAGCATTGGCTCCTACAAAGCTATCCGGATTTTCTATACAATTTCGGGATTGGTAGATCTTCATATGCTCAATATTTTGCCATTAAAACTTACGAAGCTGTTTTGTAAAAAAAATTAAAATCTTGAAAATTTTGCAAATTTTATGGAAAAAAGGGCATTCATTCCAAAACGGATCATCAGGTTTTCTTTAAACTTGCAGGGCATGTAGATCTCGTCATGCTGATCATTTTCCCTTGATCAGATTTTTGATACCTGTAACGGTTTTTGAGTTATTTTCCAAAAACAGCAATTTATCCTATGTGCTAATTTAGTAACGACAGCCATGTTCGGTTCTCAGACTAATCGAACACAATTTTCAATCTAGATTCCCTTTGTATGATTCAGGCCGATGGTTGTTAAGATTTGCTGATAGGTTTCAGGGGAGAACACTTTTGAATAAATTCTCATAGGGCCCAATATTAAGCAGTGTTCCTTGTTGGCGGTCATCTTGGATCTGATGCAGACTCGCCGGGAGATGTTTTTTGAAGGGGACCAACTAAGGACACCTGTGACCAAGTAGGGTTCCAAATGACCGAGTAGTTTCAGACAAGAAGATTTTTTAATGTATTTTCCCAAAGTGTTCAAAGTTAAATTAAGTTTCCCGTTTGTGGTAATCTTAGATGATGCGCAGCCGTTTCAGACAACTTTCACCTTGAAGATAAAATGAAGTCCTTGACATGCTGCTCAATTGTGCATCTAAAATTTGACCTCTATTTCATATTTTTTGAAATATAAGCCAAAATGTATAAATTAAATCATGAAAATGTTCACTCATAAAGGGCAATAACTTTTTATTAGGTATTTAAATGTTCTTCAAAATTTCCAGGTGGGCAGATCCTTCTATGTTGAATATTTTTGCAATTTAAAGTTGACCTCTATCTGTTATAGTTTTTGTGATAAAAAATAAAAAAGAGCAATAACTCCAAAACGTGTTTTCAGATTTTCTTCAAAATTGCAGGGGAGGTAGATATTGTCCTGGTGATCACTTTTACGACATTAGATTTTTGATCTCTGTTATTATATTTGAGTTATTTGCCAAAAAAGCAATTTGACTTATATACTTTTTTGGGTAATTGCAGTCATATCGTTTGGTCCCCGGACCCGAAAAAAAAAAGTTTACGACGGACGGACGGCGGACGGGCAACGGACGGACGCCGACGGACGCCAAGTTATGATAATAGCGAAAATTGAAATTAAGTCGCTATTGAAGTCATTGATTATACTCGAAAACGTTTTATAGACAAGGGGAAAACTAAATACTATAATTTGAGATCCAAAGATCTAAACAATGAATTTACCGAATTATGTGTAGGATTTAGGAAATTGAAGTCTCTTAAAGATCTAGCAATTGAAATTAATAAAAATGTCGATTTTTTTTCAAGTTTTGATAGCTGGTATTTTCTTAGCTTGTTTTGAGCTACTAGTATGTGTATATATATTTTCCGCTATTGTCGAAGCTTTTGACATTCTTGGGACCTAAAGTCAAGGGTAAGCCTTTTTAATTTTAAACAAGTCTAAAGAATTGTAGTTCTTTTAATCAACATTAATAAACAGATTGTATTTGACAGAGACCTTGGAAAAAACAACTTATCGAGTTTGCCTGTAGGAATATTTGACGGATTAGGAAGGCTCAAACATATGTAAGCTATATAATACTGTAAACCAACCTATTTTCGCAAGCGCTCTATTCTTGCGTTCTTCGCTAGCGTAAAAATATGGCGAGAATACATGTAGTTATTTTTTATTTTCCAATTTTAATATAAATGTATCAACGGGAAAATATTGGTCGCACCTAACCTCCGCAAAAAAAGTTGGTTTATAGCATGTAGAAGACAAACAGAAACCTTTTACAACACTGAATGAATAAGTTAATACGTTGAGAAGGTCAGAGGTTAATCTTACAAAACATGTATGCGGTTTGCTCCTCAATTTAAAAATAGATGTATTTTTAGAGTAAAGAAAAATGATCTGGTATTTTAGATATTGTTGATATGATATTTGGGGTGAATTGAACCCTTTTTGATGGTTTAAAATTAAGCTTGGTTTCATCGCGTATGGATGTGATAGAATTAATAGAGAATTAATGGTGCCGCTAGCGGAGCAGGACACTTACCCTTCCGGAGCACCTTATGTTATTCCGGTTTTCATGGGAGTTCACACTATTAGTGCCTTAGTTCTAAATGTTATCTTTTTATTTCCGTGCATTATAGCTGTCTCACGTACTTGTTTTGTCCTTGTCTTTCTCTCACCTTTTTTTGCCATGTCTTTGGACTTCGATTTTTGTAGGCCCTGTATAGATTTGTGGTTAGTTGTATTGGTCCCGAGACCCGGAGGATCAAGGGCCAATACAACTGATCGAGAATCTATGCGGGGTCAATACAGAAACAGACAGTTCATTACACTTTTATTAAATAATTTGACTTTTTCCCTTTTTAGTACCCATGCATACACATTTTTGCTATACCCCGCTCCAAAGTAGGAGGGGTAATATTATTTCACCTGTGTCTGTCATTCCGTCAATCCGACATTTCGTCCGTCACAACTTTCGTCAAGCTTTTCTCTGCAATGGATAATGAAACAAACTTGAAATTTTGTCAGTAGCTTTGCATAGCCAGACCATACAGTTTGATGTATTTCCAGATCTGTGGGGATTCTATTTCCTGTTTACCGAATTAGTCAATTTTTCAACATTCCGTCCGTCCGTCAGTCCGTCACAACTTTCGTCAAGCTTTTCTCTGTAATGGTAAACTATACAGACTTTAAATGTAGTCAAAGCTTTGTATGTCGCGCCATATTGTGGGATGCATTTTCAGACCTGACGGGATTCATCTTTCTGTTTAGCGATTAAGTCAATTTTTTAACCCTTCGTCCGTCCGCCCGTCACAACTTTCGTTAAGCTTTTTCCTGCAATGGTAAATCATACAGACTTGAAATTTAGACAGAAGCTTAGTACAGTCGCGCCATATTGTTGGATGCATTTTCAGACCTGTCGGGATCTTCTATCTGGTTACCGACTTAGTCAATTTTTCAACATTTTAGCATCATTTGGCATAAAAGCCAATAATGAAATCAATGAGCTCCCTTACATCTACTGGGTACCTAAACTTCATAAGAATCCATACAAACAGAGATTCATTGACGGGTCTTCCAGATGCACCACTAATCCTCTTTCACAGCTCCTCACTACTTTGTTGACCGCAGTCAGAGATGGCCTGAAAAAGTACTGTGATAAAGCTTACTCCACAAGTGGTGTGAAACAAATGTGGATTCTTAAAAATTCAAAAGATCTCCTTGAACAGCTATCGTCAACCAGTCTTACCCATTGCCATAGCGTTCAAACCTTTGACTTTTTTACTCTTTATACAACCCTGCCACACAATATTTTTAAAACAGTAATTGCAGATTTAATACATCAATGTCTCTCCACTAAAAATGGTGTACGCAGATACACCTATTTAGTTATAGGGAAAGACAAGACATATTTTGTTAAGAACCGCACTGATTCAAACAACTGACGTAATCAAAATGTTAGAATTTTTGATCGACAATATTTTTGTCGAATTCGGAGGTCGTGTTTTCCAACAGGCAGTAGGGGAACTAATTGTGCGCCGCTTTTAGCTGACCTTTTCCTTTACTCGTACGAGGCCAAGTTTTTACAGGGGCTTATTCAAAGAAAACAGAAATATTTAGCCCAGTTCTTTAATTTCAGCTTTCGCTACATAGACGATGTACTTTCTCTTAATAATCCTAAATTTAAAGAGTATTTACATCAGATCTATCCCAATGAGCTTGAAATTATGGAAACAACTGAAACACCGACTTCAGCTTCGTACCCAGATCTGTTATTGTATATTGACGAAGATGGACGTTTGAAGTCTAAGCTGTATGATAAGCGTGATGATTTTAATTTCCCAATTGTGAACTTTCCCTTTCTTAGCAGCAATATACCTGCCTACCCAGTCTATGGAGTGTACATTTCACAGTTGATTCGTTACTGCCGATTGTCTAGTTTGTACAGTGATTTTTTGAAAAGAGCAAAATACTGTCCCAAAAGCTGCTTAGTCAGGGATTTATTCAACCTATGTTAATTTCATCCCTCAAGAAGTTCCATGGCCGTCACCATAACATCATCGAAAAACATGACGTGTCAGTGTCCCAAATGAAAGTGGACATTTTCAGTTGGATTCACGTCTTCCCGGATTTGACTACCGACTTTGACATTTTCCTGGATTGACCTACTCACAGTTTTAAGGGTGCTGTTAACAGAACAGGACATGCTAACCCTTCCGGAGCACCTGATGTCACTCTCAGTTTCACTGGAGTTCACACTGTGAGTGCTTTGTTTTGAATGTTGTGATTTCTGTTTCAGTGCTTTCTGTCTGTGTCTATCGTCGTTGTTTTGTGTCTGGCGTCATTGTTTTCAGTGTTCTCGTTTTGGCCATGCCTTTGGACTTCGATTTTTGAAAATTTCACTCCTTTGTTCCTTCGGTATTCTACTGCCGTTGTTTCCGTTACAAATTTCGTCAAGCTTTCTCCGAAATGGATAATGATACAAACTTGAAATTTTGTCAGTAGCTTTGTATAGTCATGTCGTAAAGTGGGATGTATTTTCAGATCTGTAGGGACACAGTGGAACCTCCTGAAACCGGCCTCTCTCGGGACCAAGGATATAGGCCGGTTTAAAGAGGTTCCGGTTTTCGGAGGTTCCGAAATCCGGTCTTTCCAATCCGAACGCTTCAACACGAAGTGTTACAAATGATTTGTAAGGTCAGTGTAGGTTGTGAGTTTATTATTTCAATATATTTTGCTGCAATCTTGTAAATTTAAACCAAATTTTAAGTAATCTTTTCAAATGCGGTTATTGATCAATGAGGATAGCAAGAGAAATGTGACTTGTTGAATAGATTTTGTCGATTTTATTGTCAGCAAAAAAATCGTCCGATTTTTAGAGTTAAATTTTAGAAGAAAATATACTTTTCGGACCGATCTATATGGCCAGAATTCGGAATTCAGGGACCGGTTTTCAGATGAAATTTTAACTTTTTTATTTATATATTTAAAAATTCCGGACCGAAACACATCGTCCGGTTTATAGAGGGATCCGGTATTAAGAGGGGCCGGTTTTCGGGAGTTCCACAGTACTACTTCCTGTTTACCGACTAAGTCAATTTTTTAACATTCTGTCCGTCCGTCACATTTTTTGTCAAACTTTTCTATGCAATGGTAAATTATACAAACTTGAAATTTTGTCAAAAGCTTTGTTTGGTCATGCCATATTGTAATATGCATTTTCAGACCTGTTAGAATACTACTTCCTGTTTACTGACTTCGTCAATTTTCACCAGTAGATATGATATGACCTTGTTTGGTCATTTTGATCTTATCACAATCTTGACAAGCTTAACACAATTTTGTCAAGACAGTGTAAGATATTCAGTCCTTTTTCAAGATAATGGCCTTCAAGGACGTTCAAGACCTGTTCAGTTTATCAAGATCAACCATATGAAATCAAGATCTCTTTTGATCTTAACAAACTTAACTCGTCTTGATCGTCCCTGAACGCAATTAACAAGTAAATCTTACTTGATCTTAAGCTTTCTTAACAAGTCTTAATCGTCCTTGAAATCAATTATCTTGAAAACCAACTTAAATTCTTACACGTTCTTGACAAAAATGTGTTATGCCTGACAAGATCGTGATAAGATCAAAATGGCCAAACAAGATCAAAACATGCTGACCTTATGCTTGCAGATGTCATGACTGTGGAAATAGTTGCGATTAATAATTAATTGTGATATTTATGGCTATCTGTGGACATGTTAGGTTATAAAATGGCATTCTGACTTTACGCTTGCAGAATTCATGGCTCGGGAAATAGTTGCGAGAAATAAATATGACCATTTATGGCTATCTGTCGTAAGGGTAGGTCATAAAATGTCATTCTAACCTTATGCTTACAGGTTTATTCTGACCATTTTGATTCCGTGATGGATGACTTGAAATAATATTCTAAGCTATTCCTCAGAACCGTTACAATCATAGAAGTTACAGGATTTCAGGAAATAGAAACAATAAAAAATGTTTAATTCAGTAAATATCAATGTTAATTATTTTGATTATAGAACTTATCGTTTTTTCACCCTAACATAAAAACTACAAAAAAATTGTTGAGTTTTACTCAAATTTTTATGGCCAACATTGAGATATTGGTGCCCTGTAGTTTTCATTTTGTCTGTCTGACCTTCTTTCCGTCTTTCTGTCAACAATTTTTTTTCTGTCAAAGATTTCTTTGCTTGCAATGTGGGAATGATTTGAAATTTGGTCTGAAGCTTGGAAACAATAAGTTGTATTTTGTGAGCAATTTTCAAGTCTGTCAGAAATCCACTTTCTGTTTGCCGATACTTTGATTTTTTACTGCAAACCACATTTTTCGTCAAAGATTTCTTGGCTTCTGCTGGATGTTATGATTTAACAGTTGGTTTGAAGCTTGGAAATAATGAGTTGTATTGAGTAAGCGGTTTTCAAGCTTGTCGGATGCCTACCTCCTGTTTGAAAATACTTTGACTTTTGTCTTAAACCAAATTTTCGTCTCAGATTTCTTTGCTTCTACTGGAATGAATGATTTGAAATTTGGTCTGAACCTTGGAAGTGATGAGTTGCTTTGTGTAAGCAATTTTGAATTTCGTTGAAAATCCACTTCCTGATTGCCCATACTTTGACTCTTTTTACTATAAACCAAATTTTTGTCACAGATTTTTTTTTATTCTTATGGAGAGAATAATTTTAAATTTGGCCTGAAGCTTGGAAATGATGAGTTGTATTGTGTAAGTGGTTTTCAATTTGTAAGACATCGACTTCCTGTTTGCCGATACTTTGACATTTTACCAAATTATAGTCGTAAGATTTTTTACTTGAATCAGCTTGAATGATTCGAAATTAAGTTTGAAGCCTAGATCACTGTACCCAGCAAATTACTGTATCGAAACATTTGTGTGTCAAAATTTGAATCTCACTTACCCCATATATGCAGCTCTGATGATTTGCTTCTGTCTACTGGTTGTTTAAAAAGCATACTTTTCGCACTTTTTTATTAAAATAAAGTTGTGTCTCAAAATTGAAAATCAATTTACTGGAAATCTTAATCGATTTTTTCTTTTCTCGTCAGCTTAGAATCATTGGTTTGTCATGGTATTATTTTTACAGGTCAATAAACATTTTATTCCCATAACTATATACTAACAAATTCTATAGTAGAAAGAAATTGTTTAAATATGTCCGTCGTACGTCGCATACTTTAAAATCTCATAAACCCCGTATGAAATCTGCAAGTATATGACAAAAAACCGGAACCGGAACTTGCAGTTTGCAAAGACTTACAAATATCATACGACACCGGAATAAAAATAGCTCGTTATTTTCCTGATTTTACACGTATCTATTTTTGTCTAATATTCAAAGAGGAAACACGTTAAGACTATCGTGAATACAATTTACTATAAATAACCGCTCTCTAGATGAACCGAAAAAGCTGTATTAATGTCACTAGGGTAAAGCCATCAGTATGACACATGCATGTTTTGAAATAACCGATTTTCACTCAATCCTGGATTGACTCATTGATAAAGTGAAGGGTGCCACCAGCGGAGCTGGGCATGCTTACCCTTCCTCAGCACATGATGTCAATCCCGGCTTTCATTAGAGTTCACACTATTAGTGCCTTAGTTCTTAATGTCGTATTTTTATTTCCGTAAAGTGTGGCTGTCTCACGTCCATGTCTTTGTTCTTCTCTATTGCCGCTTTTGCCATGTCTTTGGACTTTGGTTTTTTGTGATTACTTCCCTTACTTGCTCTTTCGGTATTCTACTTCCCGTGTTATCATCATGTGAAATGAAATTACCTAAATCTGCGACATATTATGTCTTAAGGAGATCCATATTTTAAAAACGATTTAGATGGTTCAAGGTACTAAACACAAAACGATTGATTTTTCTTATTTTTCTGTGATTGAAAGTTCATTAAATGAACTTCAAATTTTCAGGAAAAAATCAATAGATTTTGAGATTTATAATATAGTTTTTATAGGGAGAACATATTATTTTATAATATTTATATGAAGAGAACGATAGAGGTGGGTAAAAATGTAGTAGAAAGTGTGTTAAAGAAATAACTTTGGAAATATGTAATCAAAAATTGGGGTCATATTTTTGAAAAAATCAAGAAAATTTAATCCTCCCCGTATTATTCTTTTTGAATTATCTCCCTTTAATAAAGTAAAAGTTTCTTAGAAAGTGAAATATTATGCACACTCGCAGCGAAAATGTTGCTAATTTGATTTTATTTATTATCAATGAAATATTCAAAACTATCTTTACAGCATATTAATGACAAATTCAAATCATCATCACATGTGCAAGATGGATGAGCATGTTTAAGACCAACCACCTTTTTATAACTAAAATGTCTAAATTTTGTGTCAAATGATAACACTCAATACTTTGTGAATGATTCATTTCAATGTAAAGGAATAGTTTACACCATCAGGTACACAAGCCAAATTCTATTTTTTTAAACTCATAAAAATTACAAAGCAAAACAAAAATAGATAACAAATTGAATAAGATAAAAAATAATGAATAAAAGTTCAATTAATTTACATTGTGAAAACCGAGAGTGACTTCCGGGAGGGTATGCATGTGCCGCTTCGAATACAACACCCATCACACGGGGTGTTATGCATATATAAATGGTTTTGTAAAATCTGATTGGCAATTTATTTATTCTTTTCTTACCTTTGCACCAAATCAATTAAAATCTTTGGTACATCGGCAAACGAATACCGAAACAAGAATGAAGAACGGGGGAATTCTGAAATTGGAGAAAATTGATACGTGTTACCTTCTAATCCCCAAACAGTAACAAGGTATAAATTTGAAAAGCTCATTATTTTTCAAAAATTAACAATGAAATACATGTATCGGTTCAAAAATATCCCTAAAGAAGACAAACCTTAAATTTAAAAGTATGATATATACAAGACATAACACCTGTCGAAACATTTCCTAGTTCTTTGTACTATCGTGTTGCGCATTGCAAAGCCCTTTATTAACAATTACATGTACATATTTGTAACATTTTCCCCAGTTAAGGTAGTTCGAGCCTAATAAAAATATCAGACAGATTTTTTTTATTTTAAGCTATTTTGTAGTTCTTATCCCATTTTTTTTCAAAAAATAAAATAAAAATGATATGTCACCGATCATCTTTTCCTGTAATCAGGCTTTGAAAATCACGTCAAAATAAGCATTTTTAAAAAATATTTACAAAGAATATATAGGGAAATGTGAGAACATGTTTATATTTTAGCTTTCATACGAAATAAATATTAAATGATTTTTTTTACGTGTCAGAGGTATACATTCTAGCTATAATTTGAGCTGATAAAATCTAAATGTCACCGTTTGATTAAGAGAGATATTTTATATTTTATATAGTTTAGGAAAAAGACAATATTTACGGTAAAGGGGAGCTAATTCGCAGTAAAGTGTATGTCAACCTATAATGACTTCACAAAGAGAATGCTAAATATGGAATATTCCGGCTTGTAGGTGTTTTCTGTTATCCATTTTTTAACATTGAAAACCAAGTAAATTCCGCATCCGACTTGTGTTTCCCAAATGCGAAAATCGAATGCACCAGGTATTAGTGTCAATCTACCTTAATGCAAATCGAAGTACAAATTACTTGAATTTTAAAAGGGTTGTACAGCTAGAACTATACTTAGATATTGCAAATTCAGTCAATATACCTGACAGTACTTGTGGTCAGTCAAATGGGAAAAGGTACATGCTGGAAAGACTTATATTATTCTTTAACAATATTTCATATTGTTTCACAAAAATTAAGTATGAGTATACAGAATTTTCGATTTAAACATGACCATAAAAACACTATGAAAACTTCTTTGTTCTTGTAAATTTCTAATGCACAGAAGCCTTGTTGTCAACAAACTATCAAGTTTGGATGTTGGAATATTTGATGGACTACGAAATCTTGAAGGATTGTAAGTAAAATTTTGAAAATACGTACTGCAACCCAACTTATCGTCACAGGTACTTTATTTCGCAATTGGTCCATTCTGATGAAGTATGCGGCAAGTAATTTTTGCGATCGCTATTGATGCAGTTATATTACATATCCCACTTGAAATATTTGCGACGATGCTTTTTGCAATACTGTCATGTTTGCCAAAATCTAGAAATAAATCGCTCGCGAAAATAAGTTGGTTTCCAAAAATCAACCTAAGAAAACTAAAGTGAAAATGTTCTCAGGTTTTAAAAAAATTGGATCTTTTGTATAAATAAAGAACTGATAGAAAATCAAAATAAGAAAACTTGGGACAATAAATAAAATTTAGAGTTTAAAACTTTAAAAAGGATTCTGTCAAAATTAAATTAAGTTATGAACATCCGAAAACATGATTTGATGCAAATTAGTCATTAAATAGCCTTGAGAGTACCGTAAGAAGATCGAAAATGAAAAAAATATTTTAAAATCTAATCATGTTGTTATGCAAAGCACGCCACAATCTCATGGATGGATTATTTTCCACCATTCTTCTTTTTGTTATTTTTTGCTATTAATTATAACCAATAATGTGATAATTTAAAGGAACGGAGTCCAGAAACTAACTTCACAGTAACTTCGGTTTTTGAGGCATAAATAATATACAATTATGGCCTTTAATTTAGGGTAATATCCATAATTATTTAATCGAGAAAAGGTTATTTTTCCGAGGTCCGTAGGACCGAGGTAAAATAACCTTTTCGAGATTAAATAATTATGGATATTATCCGAAGTCGATTAAAGGCCATAACTGTATTATTATACTGAACTAAAAACTAAAAACAACGGTTTTTTATGATATCAATATCAAATCCTAAATAAACCAAAACGAATGAATTTAGTAATGGGTCGTGAGTTAGGATTTGCTTGCATTACAGGGATTTCCTCACGACCTTAAAAGCAACACATTAGTCAACTATAAAAAAAAATAAATGTAATGTTTTTTTTTTTAATCTGGAGCAAGTTCCAGTGCTTCGATCCTTTTTACGGGCGTCCACAGAAAAAATCGTTATGAGCCTTTAATTTCCTCAAAACTTTAACTATAGAACTCCGAGCTTTTCATCTGTAGAAAGAGCATACTTATGGTGTTTTTTTTATCAGGGACTATCGTAATGTCCCTGTCAGTGCTGCAGCCGAACCGATTGGCAGCCATGTTTATTTACGTTTACGTTGACGACAAGGGAAATAACTAGTTATTTGTTCGACGTGCTAAAGCGCGCCTTATTCAAATTAGTTATCTTGCCTACGCGCACTTTCCCGAACAATTATTTTGCCTACGCGCACTTTCCCGAACAGTTATTTTGCCTACGCGCTATTACTTGTAGAAATACCAATATTATTTTTACCGTAGTTTCTATAGTAAAGTATAATAATATTTATTACTAGTGGTAAATGCATTATATTAAAGACACAATATCATTCAACCCTGGATATAAATATGCAAAAAGGTAGAAATTAATGAGGTTTAGGTTGCGATGGTTTCCCTTCTAAAGTCCAGTTTTGTACCAAACCTTTTAACATAATTTATGTTATCCCTTCAGCAAGTACAACAAAGTCTATATTACTGTTTGAAAGGTCATTGCAAAGATTTTATAAACAATTGACCTGGTTGCTTTAACTTTTACTTTTCGCAGGAAATAAATACTCAAATTTATTTGTTGTATATATCATACTTTGTAGTAAACACTACTTTTTCTTTAATGAGTGAAAAAAAACATTTGAAATCTAAATAGGTAAAGTAAAAATGACGTATGTTTTGTTGTTATCGATAAAAACTGAAATATTTATATATTTGGTCCTTAAATATTGCAATTAAATAATTCAAATGATAAACAGGCAGTGTTACCTTCTTTGACATTCTTTGTCTGCCTCTTCAAACACTTATGTCAATTTTTACAAATTTTAAACCTTAATCGCCCATTTAGATAGAAAAAAGCCTAGCCACCAGAACATAAACTTTCAACATAAAGCCGATGATGCCAGGTCCTCCATTCATGACAAATATATTGATAAGGCCCCTAATGACATCATTTTCATTTGTAAAAATCAGTACATCGAATGTTTAAAGAAAGAACTAGGCATTGGTAAATCCCAGGGCAATCCAACCTACACAGCTACTACTCCGTCTAAGGAGGAGATATTACAGAACCATGAATCTGTTTTACTTTCCTTTTGGAATTTCAACCGAAGTTGAAGACACCGATCTCCCTTCCTTGTGCTGGGTACTAAAATTACACAAATGCCCATACAAACAACGGTACATCGCTGGATCTTCAAAATGTTCCACAAAATCTCTTTCTAAGCTTTTAACCTCCATCTTGACAGTCGTAAAAGAGGGAGTTCCCAAAAACTGTGATACTAGATTTTCAAGAAGTTGTGTAAATGAAATGTTAATATTAAAAAACTTCAAAGATCTGCTTGACATCCTGAAATCTAGATCATTATTGCATTGCAACAGCATTAAATCATTTGACTTCCCCATACTTTATACTATTATTCCTGATGAAGAACTGATATAAGAACAAAGAACATTGTCATAGGCAGAGAACAAGCATACTTTATTCTAAAACCCAAGGATAAACTCCCTCCATCGTAGTTTTGTCCTTAGCTATATTTGATATTACTGATTATTCGGATTTCGTTTGGTTTTATGCATTTTATATCTTTTTTGAAATTATGGATTTCCTTTGTTTGGGTTCCAGTGCTGCTGATGAGGAATATATTTCCGAAATGGCCATACAGCTCATTAAAATTAATGCAGTTGGAGTTGACATATGTGTTATTGTCTCATGTTCATTTACTCCGTATCCTTTCGTAAAATATTTATGAAATACGATTCAGAATCACAGAAAAAATACTCAGAGGCAGAAGTGATAAAGATGTTAGAGTTTTTGATCGACAATATATTTGTCCAGTTTGGAGGACTTCATTTTCCACAGACCATTTGAATTCCAATAGGCACAAATTGTGCACCTCTTTTAAGCTGATATGTTTCTCCACTTTTATGAGGCTGAATTCATTGAAGAACTTCTTCAAAATAAACACAAAAATCTGGCCCAGTCCTTTAATTTCAGCTTCCGTTATATAGATGATATTTTTTCATTAAACAACCCTCGCTTTGGTGATTTTCCCCATCTTATTTTTCCAAAGGAGCTTGAAATTCAGGATACTACATATACTTCGACACCGGCTTCGTTCCTTGACCTTCACCTTGAAATTGACAACAGAGGTACATTGCAAACTAGCCTGTATGACAAACGCGATGACTTCACTTTTTCAATAGTCAACTTCCCTTTTCTTTATAGCAACATTCCAAAAGCACTAGCATATGGAGTTAACACATTAAAATTCATTCGCTACTCAAGGTTTTGTGGTCGTTACAGTGACTTCCTTGAAAGAGCTCAGTTACTTACAAATAGACTACTTAAGCAAGGCTACGTTACAAAAAACTTTCCGTCATCACTACAGAAGTTTTACGGTCGACATCACGATCTTGTGGATCGCTATGGGATATCTTTTTCCCAGATGAAAACAAATCTTTCCCTCTTCAACTAAAGTTTGTTTTTCCTCTATCGGATTTGACTTTACTACCGAAGTTGACATGGTCAACACGGCGGTTGTCTTATAAGAAGCGGAAGATGCTTATTCTACCGGTACACCTGACCTCATTCATGGCTTTTATTTGGCTGCAGGTTGTTCATCTGTATGTGTGTCTTCATTTTTCTTTTTATTCCGTTCTCAAGTGGTGTCCTTGTTTCTTAGTGTGTCCGATGTTGCCATTGTCCATGGATTGTTCGTTCTTTTGATTGACGGTTCGGTTCTCACTCACTATAAAACATATCTGGAAATTTTATCGTTAATAACGGACACAGTTCGAAAAAAAATTCTGTTATGATGATTAATGGTATTGCATGCACAAGACTTGTAATTTATTCAACAAACGTGTCCGCTAGGATGAAACATACTTCAACATTTGATCCATTCGAGACGCATATTTTGAGGATTCCTTTTGATGCTGTAAGAATATATTGAACCAGATTTCACTGTGATCGGATTAAATCAATTTGGCAAGCGTTTTACATGCTGGAAAATTATAATGCCTTTGAAGAACAAATTTTGATCATCGGATCAATACTGCACCAACTTGACAAACTTATCCAAACTTAATCATACACGAGGACAAACCTTGCCACTAGCGTGAAACGTAGACAATTTTGAATCCGAACGGAAACGCCTAATTTGATAACCTCAGATTACTAAAAAGGAAAGATGTCTTGAAGGTCCATTTCCTTGACTTTTTATTTCGTCGTTTTGTGTTTGATAGTGTATTTTGTTTGATCTTAAAAATCAAACATGGCTGCAAATCATAAAAATATTTTTTCTTGGAGACTGCTGAAGATTTTCTTGATCATCAATTGGCTCACGGCACTTCCTCTCTTTTCATTCCCACAAAAACAGCACTAAATTGCATTGTAAAGCTAGAACCCAACTTTTGGTCTTCTAATGCTTTGTCTCTTCGACAATGCCAACAATAAACAAGATTTTACATAACAGCCTTGTAACTGTCTTCTGTTAGTTTTCTTGTCAGGCAACGGATAACAGCGATTGTAATGTAACTTAGCCATTTAATTTTATGTTTGTTGACGATCCCACTTCCCTGAATGCCATGCAATGGACATCTAGCAATAAATTCCGCTCAAACCGATGCCAGGCATCGTCTTAAATTTCTATTACGTATGAGCAAAGCTCATTGTTGAAGACCGCATAGTGACTTCAAGATGCAGAACAACAATAAAAGCGTTGTTGTACTGTGTTGTGTTACCATGTATTTGTACAGAATTTGTCTAATAAGCATTTACTTCGTAATAAACTGGACTGATTGAACGTATATTAAGGGTGCAGACATAAAAATGTTCTCTAAGATAAAGAACAACAATAAAAGCGTTATTCCATTGCTTGGATTATTCCGGTATCTATAGAGACTTTGTCTCCTGTGCATTTACTCCAAACCCTTTCTTTGTAACAGGAACTTTGGTATTTTTTATGTTAATTACTAAGACATTACACTGCTACAAACGCGGGACATGCTTTCAATATATATTGCGACATGTTATCATTTTTCGTTTTCAAGCTCTTATTTTAGCAAGTATTTTTAATGGTTCAATACCTGATTAAAACCAAAATAGTGAAAACTGAAAAAAATAAATGAATTAAAATATGTTTTTTATAATGGAAATAAAACTGAACTTTGCTTCGTTAATCTGGTTTGTTTTTCAGTGAAACGTATATAATTTCTTACTTACAGATCCTTATCATTCAACAGACTAGCGTATTTTCCCGTAGGAATATTCGACAAATTACAAAGACTAAGAATATTGTAAGTTTAAGTACAAAAATTAAGACACGATCTTACGTAGGAACAATAAAAAATCACTGTGTTGCAAAGATTGACGCCCCGGCTCTTTAAAATATTGTACTGCTTTTGTCATTCTTATTCAATCAAACAATTATGGGTCTAGCAAGGAACCAAACTGGACAGGAAACCTACTTTGTCAGGGGCATGTACATAATGCAATTTTGGGTCTAGCAAAGAACCAGACTCGGAAGGAAACCTACTTTGTCAGGGGCATGTACATAATGCAATTTCGGGTCTAGAAAGGAACCAGACTCGTTTGGAAAAATACTTTGTCATGTAATTGACGGTAATACTTGACTTCTAATTCGTGTTCAATTCTGATTAAATTTCTGATACTATACGAAAAAACAATGCATTAATACTTTGAAATGGAATCACAAATTTATGAACGCTGTTGAGTTAACGGTGGTTTATATTGAATCTGTTGTAGCGCTTCAGGTTTATTGTTTTCGCACATTAAAATTTAGTTAAAGAATTGTCATGTAGGAACCATTATAAGTATACACTTCAATGTAATAAACATTTATTTCAGTAGGTCAGAAAACAAGTCACTCAGTCTTACTGTTATTTTAGGCGATAGTTTCCGCCTTCTTTTACACGAGAGTTCCTACGTCGAAAGTCCTGTTTTAATCATACTATTAATAAAACTGTACATTAAAGAAAATATTGGGACAATCTTCAAGAACATTACCAAGCACAATTTCTAATAGGTTGCTGAAAGTGAAATTTAAGAAATAATTGTTTTTAAGACTCATCGTTAAATCAGTATTGTAATGGTTGTATTGAAAAAAATTATAGTTGAAAAATGTTTGACATAACAAGATGATTTTGCCTTGTTATGGCTCTAACTAAATTCATGTATACATTACAAAATGAAAGAATAAGGCGTAAATTCAAAGTCGTTACAAATAAATAGTAAACATTGTTTTTATTTGGACTCTGTATTTTGAATATCCTTTTATTATGCTTCCTTGTACTTTTATTATCAACTTTTTGTCTGTTTGAATTTTTTTTTTTTTTTTGGTCTTTCTTTGACAAGGTCAGTACAGAGTCATAAACAGATTCATAAACAAAAATGAAAGCTAATACATGTTTTCAGAATACCAATAAATTCTAAAACTGGTTCCAAATACGGCTACTGTTAACACTGATATCTTGATGACCGACCCAACTACACGATAATAATAATCATAATCATAACTCTGTGTGCGTTCCTGTAAAAACCAGTGCAGTTTCCTTTTATAAGATACCTATTACAACTTCCATAAAGCAGTGATTTATTACGAAAATATAAAAGGAAATGGGATAAGTGTCAAGGAGTACATAAAACACGAAAACAATACACATGGGTACTGTCCTGACAAATGCTTGCACTTATTGCCATCTAGCTAAGGACATATTTTCCGTTGACTTTGATATCAAGCCTTCTAACATAAGAAACTTCAATTGAAATACTTCTAAATAGATTTCGTATAACAACATCATTAATTATAAAAGAAGAACATGGTATTGTGCAATGCCAAATGCTGAAATCAGGCAAATAGTTTTAATTTAGTTGCGACGTAAAGCATTGAGGAGCTGGTCAAATATTTTTATTTCAGACAAAGTTTTTGAAAAAAATATTTGTACACTTAACACTCTCCGGGACAAGTTTGCAATTCCGGTGAGTGCAAAAATTGGACGCGTAATCTTTCTTTGAAAGTAAAAAAAAATTCTCTGGAGGTGATAGATACTTGTATTATAATTAATTTCTACGGGTTATAATCTGTCCGATGCTTAAACCCTCCGAGCTTTAAGCACAAACTTGCTGATTTCCTCGAGGAAATTCATTTTTTCCTCTGAGGAAATTATTTTCCTTAGAGGAAATATACTTTTCCTCTCAGGAAAAACCAGTTTCCTCAGAGGAAAAACAATGTCCTCAGAGGAAATTTATTTCCTTGAGGAAATATATGTACTAATGTTTTCCTCGGAGGAAATTCACAAGAAATAGATTTCCTCTGAGGAAATTTTAAACAAAAGAATTTCCTTTGAGGAAATAAAAAAACAAACAATTTCCTCAGAGGAACTCTATAAACAAACAATTTCCTTAAAGGAACTCTATAAGGAAACCATTTCCTCACAGGAAAATCAAAATTAAAGAATTTCCTCAAACGAAATCAAATTCAAAGAATTTCTTGTGAGGTACAAACATGCCAAACATTTTGACCTCTTGGGAAATAAAAACAAAGAAATAAAACAATAACAACAA
>MJUU01009627.1:0-33645 GCA_002080025.1 Modiolus philippinarum
TCCCCTCATCCCATTAAAATTGTTACAAACTTCTTTTCCATTTTGAAATACTCGAGGTCTGCCATATCGATCATTTACATTGGCGGTATTTCGGGTGTTATTTTCTGCCAAATTTCCGTCTTGTTTGTGTAATTGAAATGCACAAAAATTTGTAGTATGATCTACCATATTGCAGATTTTACACGCACTAATAGCCACGCCTCCAGCTATGAGTGATAGGAGATCTCTGTCGCATTTTGCCCAATCAACTTTAACTTTTCGCTCCCTAAGCAGAACAGCCGCCTTCGCAGAAAACATTTTATGATAGTCATAAAACTTAGCTCCGTAAAAGTTATGAATATCCAAGATGTCGTCTTCATACGCATCTAATTCCGGTCGCCTGTCTGGGTAAACGGAACTCATCACCCTTTTGTATTTTCCAAAAGCTCTTAGGAACTCTTGAATGGATAAATGTCGGTTTAACCTTGGATCTGGTTTACCTGTTACTTGAAACTCTATACCTTCGGTAAAAGAGTATGTTTTTGAGGGCACTCGTATGAAGGGATTAATAATGAAGCTAAATTAATGTCCTTACCCTCTACAATCTGTTTTTGTAGTGTAGCAGAAACTATGTCTACATTTGTAAATGAGTCTGATCGCACTCCGCGGAGGCTCTGGTCTACTGGATGAGTGTTAGAGGTGGCAAAATGCTCTTCAGGGGAGTTGTTTGTATACCATTGCCTGAGGTTGACATCGTTATTCGCATTGTCCGATTTTTCTTGCCCTTTTGTTTTCATAAGTTCGTTGACTGTCTCTTGCAAACCACCTAAACAGTGAGTTACTGACGTTAGTGCCCCAATCATCTTAGACATGTCACTGTTTTGAACGGCACTGCTTTCCTTGACTGGTTCAGCGTCACGTTGTGATTCTGTAATTACTGTTGAATTATCACTTGGGGTTGTAGTTGAATCATCGGTTGTCGGATCTATTTCTTTTTTATTCTCTAATAATAATTGTCTCAAAACGGTCTTAGAAATGTTGTTTGGCACTTTTATACCTATCTTATTTAGTTCATCTCTTAATTGTTCAGTTGTCATAGACGTTGTTGACTCGCTTTGTGAAACATAAGGGTGTGGTCTTTTTGGTCTCTTACTTTTACGAGTTGCCATCCTTACTGTATAATAAAAGTAAATCTTACCGTAATGTAATGAAAGTAAATTACTCCAGAACACAAATCATTTGTTTATGAGGTGGTTTAACACGTTGTTTTCGAGAATGTAAAAAAGGCACGTTCAGTTACGTATTTAACATGTGTCTCAGCAGTTCAGAGTTTGTCCAATATATAACTTGAATTTGAACTCGCACAGATAAAATTTGTTTTCACTGTCTATTACGAGCAAAATGAAATAGATTGCAAAATTGTGACTTATAAAATGGCTACCCAGCTACATCAACAATGAGCTAACTACGGGTTCGACAAATAGTTCACAAAGGCGGCTGAATATTCATGAATAAACCATGATTATGTATAACATAATCACCCATTCATTATGTACAAAGTGTGCCACTATTTCCTTGAAGCAATATTGATACATTGTCACGTTTGTGTTTTGGGTCAGGTCAATTGTAACCATATTCGTTGTTTTCCAAAAGCTTACCCAAACTTTGCAAAGTAAAGGTTTTAGACTTGGAACATGGCAACCAGACCTTCTATAGAACAGAAATAAAACAATGACAAAAGTACAACGTGTTCGACGCTAACTTTTCACTCTCTCAGCACGCTAACTTTTCACTCTCTCAGCACGCTAACTTTTCACTCTCTCAGCACGCTAACTTTTCACTCTCTCAGCACTCTTCACTACCTATTTTATTTCATGAGCTTATTATAAAGATTGTAAAACAATCAAAAACAGAACCGTTTAAAATTTAAAAAAAATTCTTACAGGATAGTAACCATATCTATTTAAATTAGAAATGTGGATATGGATAACAGGAAACACCTACAAAGGCTGAAAATTATAATTACATGCCACAATTTGCCAGGGAACTACACAGGAAAAACACGTATAAGACAAAAGACAAACGTAGACAACGATAAGAACTCGGGACAGCCGGACTTGGTACCGGCACTAGCAGAAGCCAGCGGTAGGGATAAAACGGTTTATGGGTACCCAAACCTCCCCTTTTTCTGTCCCGTTTCCCTTTAGTGTAAAAACGTAAGAATAAAACCCAATACAGGTAGACTACTAACTCCATGACCACAATCTTGAAAGGAGAGAAAAAGACAGTGCGTAATTTTGTAAGATGGGTCAAGGGGTGCTTAGAAGTCCATGAATTTGCCACAAAACGGTTTTTAAATAATATTTTAGTTAGAATGAGGGAAAAGTTTGAGATTGGATATCAAACATGTCCATGTAGAACATAGGAAAACAATCAACATACTGAGAATAGACCACTTTAGACTACCTTCTAGAAAAATAACATGAACCACAAAGTCGAAATGTGAAGACCATGACTTCCCCTTTTTGTGTAGAAGTCAACAGACAACATAGACTAATATAAACACTTAAATTGATTGGTTTATATGATGTGGTGTAAACGAGGGGCTCCGAAATAACAAAAAAAAATGGGACAATGCCCACAGAAAATCTTAGAGACTTCTCATCGATCTAAACTTAACTTTGCAGGAACATACTTATCAATTTACCAATTTATAGTTGAGCAAGAAAGTTTATACAGCTTCAAAATGACACTTTTGCCATTGAAACGACAAATGGGTGGAAAACTAGAAATTACTGTCCACAGTATATCTCACTGACCGCTCTTCTAATTCTAATGAAACTTTGCAGGAACATAGATACCAAATTTTAGTTGTTCAAATTTAAACGGAAAAGAAGAAGAGACATGTGTTTGGAATGGGATAAAACTTAGCCTATGGGGAATTACAATGGAAAATGCCAAAAGATGATGAAATTAATTGTACCGTTGCAATTAACAGGGGTAAAAAGGCAAGGGAAAAGAAGAAAAAAGTCAGAAGCAGATCTCATATACCGCTCATCTAATCTTAATAAAACTCTGCAAGAACATAGATCCCAAGATCTTCTTGTGCTCGAAGTTTTAAGAATTTCCGAAATAGCAAACATTACCATGGGTACAGGAAAAAGGGTAGGAAAGTTAAAAGTGTTCGGAGAAGGTTATATATGATATGGTTATGATGGAATTGTTGTTATCTAAATTCTAAAGATCTGTAATAAGTTCTGATGAAAAAAAAAATTGTTCGACTAAAAATTCCGGAAGGCTATTGAGACCAAAATCGTTTTATGGAATGATATAATTTCTCGAAATGAAAAAAGAAAAAAAGTCCCTTTAACAAGAAATAATAGTCATTAAAGCGAGGGGTTATTTCAATGAGGGCAATATAGACATCCGTAGAAAATAGTTAAAATAACGAGAAAAAGTCGCAATAAAGAGAAAGTAAAGGTCGTTAGAACGAGAGGATTGTTGTTAATAAGAGAATAAAAGTCGTTATTGCGAGAAAAAAGTCGTCATTACGGGAAAACTAGTTATTTCTAGAACGATTTTGGTTTTAATATGCTTACGTAAAAAATAAATTTTAATGTAACTTTTAATTCAATAAATGGGGAAGACCTTGAACTAAGTATTTTTGGATGTAACGTATATCCTTTCGTGAAATATCACCTAATTTTGATAATACATGTTCTTCACCACGAACGCATGAAAACTTTCAGAAGTATCGCTCTCACATGGAACACAATACCATTTGGGACAAATGTCATATAGCTTGTTAACTTTCCCCTTTGCACTTGATTGTCTGCCTAGTACATTTTCATAGTTTATCTCCTAAAAACGTTCAAGGTATTTGGGCAGACATTCCTTTATAAACTAAAGAAATGGTTGAAGTTTTCAGTGGAGTCGAATCACTCATTTTTGATCCATGATACCAAGTATATCAAAGCCATACCTAGTCAGATTTTTCGTTTTTTGAACAATCTAGACAAAGAAATAAAATAAAAACTTCGTACTGAGTTGAAGAAAACATTTTTAGGAATAAAAAATGTAAGTATCATCATACTCATAGAGGGTGATTGTCTTCCATGATGTAAGAACTCAATAGGCGAAGATTACATGTAATATTTTATTTTAATTATTTATAAGAGTTTACAGACATGTCATCTGACGCTCTAAATAAGTTTGTAATAAGTTTTAATATCTTGTTAAAATTAAGAATTGGAACTAAGTCTTTTAAACGCCCCATTGATAATCAAACATTTTTGTCTATAATTTTGTTGTTACCCTTTTCGCAAGTCTTGTAATTTGATCCAAACGTATTCCAGATTCTACAATTGAAAAGCTGTCCTTTGAACGAGATGACTACAAGGTGTAGTCCAGTTTATCCTTAATCGAGGAAATTATGTTCTTTATCAACAGACATGCGGTCTGGTTTTATTTCAGTTCTATTATGAAATCTCGAACTTGACATTGGAAGTCAATACCGTCTATGGCTAAGTTTAGGTCCTCTCATTCGAGACGAAACTCTTGACCGAGACTTTGATATAGTTTATGCCTTATATGCCCACGTCTCCGAGACGAAATTCTCTTACGGAATTTACAAATAAACCTGTTATGACACCTTTTTGGGAACATTAATGTTCTTCTTACATCAGCCATTTATAAGCTCTTAGAAAATAGTTTGGCGTTGTCAGATGGCCCTGCGAGAGCTTTGTTGTTCTGTTTGTAGATGCTTTGACTTTGCCCAATGTTTTGTCAATTTTTTGAACACAGCTAATGTTAGTTGTTTTTCGTCTATAACTTCTGCCACGGCTTCCAGTGATGTTGAAGAACTTGAGCTTCGTCAATAACCATAGCCTCAATAGTTACAAAGTATAGAATTAGAGCAAGCATATTGAATCTCATAGAATTTCTTAAGAGTCAGTCATATGTATAAACTAACAAAAGTCGTCAACATACAACTATGATTAAGATGTTTTTGTTTTCTTTCTAAGTGAACCAATAACATTTCTTTGATAATTAACGACAGACTTGTTTACCAGCATCAGCTGCATTATATCATAATACGAATGTTTACTGTAAGGCTTTCCCAAGGTTGATGCAGAAAATTTATGGCAATTTATATATTCAAATTATCCAACAAAAAAACTGATGAACTAACTCAGAAATAAAGTTGATCTCTCATTTTTGCAACTGTTTCTAAAGCAAGTTTAGTATTCTTTTTATGTTAGACAGCAACCATTCAATTTGAAAGGTGGTGGAGGAAGTAATTGAGAAAAATTATTTGTCTGAGGTGAAAAGATTCACTTTAACAAATGTTTGGATATGACTTAATTTATAGCCTTCTCGATCCCCACAAAATCGCTGGTGGTAATATATATAGATGAAGAACAACAATAAAAGCGTTGTTCCTTTGCTTGTTTTTTGCCATGTAATTGTAGAGACTTTGTCTCATGTGCATTTACTCCATATCCATTTATTCACCATATACACTAATAAGGTTCTATACATTTTCATATCAGTTTGGTAAAAACACAAAAATTGCAGAAAACAAAAGAAAAATGACATTAAAAATCTATTTAATTTCTCTTTCACTGTAACTTTGGATAATCTGTTCTGGCAACGGACCAACAAAATACCGAATTTACAGTTGGCCAGTCTCTTTAGTGCAGAAAAATCAAACATTTAGAAAACCAAAAGTCAAAGTACACTAAAACGCTGAAAGGGAACGAAGGACCAAGAGGTTTGCATCATTTCTATAAATTGTTTGAATTTAGATACGTTACCATTCATTGCGTACAAAGTGTGCCGCTTTTTTCTTGAAGAAATCCTTCACTTATGACATTGTGTCGATGAATTTATTGTAGCTGTTTACTGTTTCCGAGTTATATAAGGGATCAGAGGGGGCCTTAATCTCATTTTTACAAAGTATCTTTATTTTGCACAGGATAGGGGAAAAACCCTACCGCTGGCTTTTGCTAGTGCCGGTACCAAGTCCGGCTGTCCCAGGCTCCTATCGTTGTCTACGCTTGTCTTTTGTCTTATACGTGTTTTTCCTGCTTAGTTCCCTGGCAGATTGTGGCATGTAATTATAATTTTCAGCCATTTTAGGTGTTTCCTGTTTCCATTTTTTTTTATGCCCCCAGATCGAGGATCGGGGGCATATTGTTTTTGTCCTGTCTGTCTGTCTGTTTGTTTGTTTGTCTGTGCGTCTGAAACTTAAACCTTGGCTATAACTTTTGAACTATATAAGATAGACTTTTGATACTTGGCAAGTGTATATGTCTAGTCAAGAGGAACATAAATATGCAAAAAAATTAGGTCACGTCAAAGGTCAAGATCAAAGAGGTTAAAAAGGGGTGAATTTGGCTGTTTTCACATATTTGACTGTAGAATCCTTATTATTCATCATATTGAGACGTCGTTTGTTTTATGTTGTTGCTAATTAAATTGCGCAACTGAGGTATATCGACAGATTTGAGGTAGCATTTACCGTTTTTGAGAAACAAGAGGCCCAAAGGGGGACAAACGGAAAAAAAAATGAATTTTCAATTTTTTTTTCGGATCTTGATGCAGCATTTTTCTGTAAGTTAATTTCTTATAGCATGTTTAAACAGATACTTTTAACAATTAAAACAATTTCAATAAACAAGAGGCCAAAAGGGGCTTCATATGTTTCAGAATAAAGGGGTTAAATTGGGTATTTTTATGATAATAAACAACTTATGAACTATGCAAGATAGACTTTTAATACTTGGCAAGTGTATAGGTCTTGTCAAGAGGAACATAAATATGCAAAAAATTAGGTCAAAGGTCAAGGTCATAAGGGCCAAAAGGGGTAAAATTGGGTATTTTCATATATTTTACTGTAGAATCTGGGGCATATGTAGTGTTTCACAAACACTTCTTGTTACGTTTACCTTTATGTATTTCATTTTCCAGAGGATAAGGGAAAAAATGAACCCTTACTATGTTTAAAGTCATTTCCTGTCATCACTTGTCCTACAAACTCATGTTAAATATGCTGAGATTGTATTATGCCGTGCTTTACACAGCTTTTTATTATAGTCTAGGAGCCATATTGTTAAAAGGGTAATTTGCAAAAGTAAGATTCCAACCAACAATTTCGTTATTTTATTGTGACTTGGTCGGTGTCACTGTCTGCAAAACTGTGATATCCAAATGGTACCGAGTGTTCCGAATTGACCATATATGCAGATAATGTTTAAATGGGACAGTTTTTAAAACTAAAACATTAAAGCAAGTATCTCAAACGTGCAAAGAGAAGACAAAAATCACTTTCTGATTCACTGAATTACTGAATGTTGTTTTAAGCCGCATTTTAAAACAGTTTTTATCTTCTCCATGGAGGTCAGTTGTACTGGTTGATGAAGCTGGGAAAAATTGCTACCTTATCATGGTTGTTTCGGGTTAATTTCACCCTTATTTGTTGTTTTCCAAAAGCTTAACTTAGCTTAGTTACTTGACCACTAGGCCTTCTATACCAGAGAAATCAAACTATACTAGGGTATATGTGTTCGAAGTGGACTTTTCCTTGTCTCAACATACTTAGCTTGATAATCTATTTTATTCAATGAACGTTTTTATTTAGAGTGTTAAACAGTCCATACAAAGAAAATTAATCAACATGCTGTGAATTGTATGCAATATCTACGAACAAAAGGTAAAGAGAGATAAATCACATTTATCAAGCAGAAATATACAGAAAACAAGTGTTATGTTCAGTTTATACGTTTGTTTATTACTTTATTTTTGTAATTTTCAATTATTGCTAAATCTTGAGCCAAAAATCTAATTGGAGCCAACCTATGTCACGAACTTTAAACCATCTTTTAGTTTTGTTGTATTTGTAGTTTTCTTGTGTTTTCTGGGTGTGTAGTGCCTTTAGTCTTCCGACTTGTCATGTTGTCGGATTTGCCTTGTCTCTGTGTCTTTTTAGTAATCTTGTGCTGTTTTCCTTTGGTATTCCACTGCCATTGTTTCAAAAGCTGGGATCAACTTCGGGTCAGGTTTTTGTAAGACGGTTTCTTTGATTCTGAAGTTACACCACCTACTTCTTACAACGTTTTGACTATGGAATCAATGCGATTAACTTGTTTGTCAAATCAAACATATTTTGATAAATTTCACGGGGTTTTCGATATAACCTCGTGCTCTATATTTCTGAGTAATTTTATAGCCTGTCAAAAGGTCGTTTTGTCTCACTTGCCACGTATGCTGCATTTGCCGACAAATAGCGAAAATGTCGATTTCTTTCTGTTCTGTGTTTGCTGCGATACCGTACGGTAATGGAGATAAGTGCTACAAAAATAGCTAAAGCACAGCATGGTACAAGCTTAAGAAAATAAGAAATATAAACACCGACAAACGCATGATGTACTGTCTAAAAGTGCAATTTTACTCCTTTTCTATTCTTTACTCTATCATCATAATAACTGTCGAATATTGAGATATAATTCAGAAGAAGGAAAGAAGAAGGTAAATTAATGAATGAAGTGTCAATGAAAAAAATATAAAAATGACTTTGTACTTAATTGACATACTTCATTCAGATTGATCTGGCATCCATGGGTTAAATTAGACACAATTAGCAATTAATTCCGCTCAAAACCGGTGCAGTGACCTTCTTGAACTTACTGTGAGGGATAAGCAAAAAAAACCTAGAGGCTCAGAGACTGAGCCTGTATCGCTCACCTGACAAAATGCTTCTATGCCATGCATGACCAAAAAAGATTTATTTTTTTATTTTTATCAATGAGGTCTAATGTTAAGCTATGTTCTCCATTGGCACAAGTGTTTTTTTCTGATCCTATTGAAATGAGTAATCTTTGCAAAGGACCTTTAATACATCATTCCAATACAGTATAGTTAAATTTGTTTAGTTTCAAAGAAGGTAATGAAAAGTATGGTTTTCACCTACCGGGCTACGACGTTAAACTGTTCTGCACTGGAGGCCATGTTTTTGTCGGATCAAAATGAAATGAGAAAATTTTGTAAAGTACCTTCCATACATCATTCCTGTGCAATTTGTTTGAAATTGCTTCAGCCCTTTCAGAGGAGAACATGAAATTGTGATTTTCCAATAGATTCCAATATGAAACTTAAGTTCTGTGCTGGCTGCCATGTTTTTTTTATCAGATCTGAATCTAATGAGCAATCTTTGTTAAGGACGTTTAGTACATAATTCATCTTAAGTTTGGTTGAATTTGTTTCAGTGATTTCAGAGGAGATGATGAAAATGTGATTTTTCGCATAGGGTTCAATGTTAAACCTAAGTTCCACACTGGCAGTCATTTTTTTTTGTCGGATCAGAACAAAATATGCAATCTTTGGAAAGAACCTTTAGTAAATCATTCCTGTAAAGTTTGATTGAATTCAATGCTTCAGTGGTTTCAGAAGAGAAGATGAAAATATGATTTTCAAATAGGGTCCAATGTTAAACTATGTCCCATGCTGGCCGCCATATTTTTTCTCTGATCGGAACAAAATAAGCAATCTTTGTTAAGAACCTTTAGTACATCATTCCTGTTAAGTTTGGTTCACTTTACTCCAGTGGTTTCAGAGGAGAAGATTAAAATGTGATTTTCCCTTATGGTCCAATGTTAACCATGTTCCATGCTGGCGGCCATGTTTTGTGGTGGATTGAAAGGAAATGAGCAATTTTTGTTAAGGACCTTTAGAACATAATTCCTGTGAAGTTTGGTTGAATTTGCCTCAGCCGTTTCAGAGTAGAAGATGAAAATGTGATTTTCCCATAGGGTCCAATGTTGAACCTAAGTTCCGTGCTGGCGCCCATGTTTTTTATCGTCTCGGAACAAAATGAGCAATCTTTGTAAAGAACCTTCCATTCATCTTTCCTATTAAGTTTGGTTTAATTTGCTTCAGTAGTTTCAGAGAAGAAGATGAAAATGTGACTTTCCCATAGGGTCCAATGTTAAACCATGTTCCATGCTGACAGCCATGTTTTTCATCGGATCGGAAGGATATGAGCAATCTTTGTTAAGGACCTATAGTACATCATTCCTATAAAGTTTGGATGAATTTGCTTCAGCTGTTTCCGAGCAGAAGATGAAAATGTGATTTTTCCCATAGGGTCCAATGTTAAACATAAGTTCCGCGCTGGTGGCCGTTTTTTTATCGCATTGAAAAGAAATGAGCTATCTTTGTAAAGGACCTTCCATACATCATTCCTGTAAAGTTTGGTTGAATTTGCTTCAGCTGTTTCAGAGCAGAAGATGAAAATGTGATTTTCCCATAGGGCCCAATGTAAATCCTTGTTCCGTGCTGGCGGCCATTTTTTTGTCGGATCGGAACGAAATGAGCAAATTTTGTTAACGACCTTTAGTACATCATTCCTGTAAAGTTTGGTTGAATTTGCGTCAGTGGTTTCAAAGCAGAACATGAAAATGTGATTTTTCCCATAGGGTCCTATGTTAAACCTAAGTTCCGCGCTGGCGGCCATGTTTTTTATTGGATCGGAACGAAATGAGCAATCTTTGTAAAGGACCTTTAGTACAACATTCCTGTAAAGTTTGGTTGAATTTGCTTCAGTGGTTTCAGAGCAGAAGATGAAAATGTGATTTTCACATAGGGTCCAATGTAAATCCTTGTTCCGTGCTGGCGGCCATGGATTTGTCGGATCGGAACGAAATGAGCTATCTTTATTAAGGACTTTTAGTACATCATTCTTGTAAAGTTTGGTTGAATTTGCTTCAGTGGTTTGAAAGGTGATTTTTCCAATAGGGTCCAATGTTAAACCCAAGTTCCGCGCTGGCGGCCATGTTTTTTTATCGGATCGGAACGAAATGAGCAATCTTTGTAAAGGACCTTTAGTGCAACATTCCTATAAAGTTTGGTTGGATTTGCTTCAGTGGTTTCAGAGGAGAAGATGATTATGTGAAAAGTTAACGGACGACAGACGGACGGACGACGGACGACGGACGCCAAGTGATGGCAATAGATCACACTGACCCTTCGGGTCAGGTGAGCTAAAAAACAAAAACAAAAAAAAAAACGGCTCATTGTTGAAGGCCTCTTGTTGACTTCAAGTTGAAGAACAACAGAAGCGTTTCCATTGATTTGTTTTACCATGTATTTGTAGACATGTCTCATGTGCATTTACTCAACATCCTTCCTGTTAATTTCAAACTGATTCTCCTGCAGTGTGGAGTCATAAAAAAGATTCCCCGTACGAAAAATGTTTGCTCTCTTTATATTTAGTTATGGTGTACTTGTTCTTGAGAGAATATCTCATATGGATACACTATCATTCTTTCACATTTTGGCATTTTATTATTATTTTTTTGTAATTTCAAAATGTTAACAGTATCCTTACCACCTGCATATAGAACCTGCATCTCACTATTGCATAATGCCAACTTGATGAGCACCCGGTGTTCGTCTATTTGTTGTATCTGCCCACAAGACTAAGACACTAGAGCTTTTGTCGGACAACGGATGACAGTGATTATAGAACGCTTTGCCAGTAAGTTATATGTTTATAGACGATCTTGCATTCATGGTTACATTAAACATAGATGTTACATTGTTCCACAATTAGCAATGAAATCCGCTAAAACCGGTGTTTGGTGCCGTTTTGAACTTAGTATAAGGAAGATGACGACTGTCGAATCATTTTATGACTTTAATATTCAGATAATAATTGACATATGTATTTTGCATTCTTTTTAACTTTTTCTTTATATTAAAAAAAACTCTTAAGATACATTTTTTTATTTAAACTTAGAATGGAGTTTACAGATTGATTTTCTAAAAGTGTTTGTTTATCACTACTTATTTACCACTGTATATTTTCACAGAACCCAAGGTTTTCGAAAACATATCAAGTGTGCAATATATACTGTTTCACATAATCATATTTTTCTCATGTAGCAAGGTCATTTCCGATTTCCGAACAGTGTTCTTTCACTGTTTCTGCTATTACTTTGAATGCCTGAAACAACAAAAAACATGTATCAACTTTTCAATATAACGCAACGGTACAAAAATTGCATCAAATTTTGTCGATTTACCTTTCTACTATTATACTTTCGAAACAACTTTAATAATTCGATTATATACAACCTATTGACAAACGTATAAATATTTTGATAAGATAAAATATTGTCTTTCAATATTTTATACGCATTCTTTTTAAGTTTTGAACACAAGCATTTAGGATATATTGATAGAGCAAATTAGTGAGCAGTTATTTTAAAAAGAAAATGGAAGGAGATATAGTGTTTCTAGTTTTACACAGAATATGTTTTCTGATCTTAGTATGTTTTTTCATTACTATTTCAAGGAAGATATATTTTTTTCATTACTGCAAAAAGATTATTTCTTATAGCCAATGATTATTCTTTCACATAAAAACTGAATAAAAGAAAAAAAGTGCCTCAATAAGTTAAATGTCTTTATTCAGGTAAAGATAGCTTAAACATTTGATAACTATCTAGAATTACAAATAACTAATGTATAGATGACTCACTTACAATTAAAACATTACATTCTAAATAACAAACTACCGAAGTTACTGTAAATTTACTTTCTGCATATGGCAACTTCGACAACTTATGTCTTATCAGTGCAGATAAAGAATCGAAATGTGTACAAAAGCTGAGAGGGATCAAATTATCTAAAGTATCTAAATAGAGATCCAAAATCATTTGTATGAGAGAGATACTCCTTAGTTTTAAACAAAATTTTCTTATTTGAATATTGTAAGTTTCCTAAAAGTTTTCTGGCCACCACCGAAGTACTGGACTACTGGGCTAGTGCCTAATTATGGTCTTTTTGTGTAGGATTGTAGCAAGGAAAATTTTATCAACATCATGAATATAAAGTCAAAACCAGCTGTTTTTGATCAGCTGATTTTTTAAACTGAAGTTTACTTTTTACAATTTTGACTTAAGTACCTGATTCAAATCTTCTGTAGTTACGTTTGAAAATGACACTCTGATATAAGGGGATGGAGTATTTGGTTCCAAAGTGAAAAAACTCCCAGGAACGATAAAAACTCCTCGCTCTTTGAGTTTAGAATGAAGCTTCATAGAATCCTTTACTTTTAATTTGATCCACATAAACATTCCTCCAACAGGTTCATTCCATTTTGCCACATCTGAAAGTGGTAACAACTCTTTGTGTACCGATTCTCTTTTTCCTTTTTTCCGTTATAAAGTTCGCACTGACAACAAATTTGCATTAAAACTTACAACAAGAAATGGATGTCGATACGACATCAAACCGTGTTTTCCTTCACTATTAGAATGGAGAAATAGGTACTTGTGTGAAAAGCTGTTTGACTTATACCTCCTCTAATTATGTGCAGTGTTTGCCATCACTCTTAAAAATCACTGAAAAATTATACTTTACTTGAAAGTCAAACAAAGGTTATATGGTCAAAACACTTATAAATTTCTAAGTTCAAAGGGGCATAACTCCTGAGAAAATTGCACGATCAAAATTTCCCGACAATATGCACATCTAAATATGATTTCCTTGATACATACAAAGTTTCATGAAATTCTGTTGAACGGTTACAGAGGAGTTGCGCTTACAAGCATATGGTCAAAACACCTATAAATATCTAAGTTCAAAGTGGCATAACTCCTGGAAAAATTGTACGATGAAAAATCCCCGACATGATGTCCTTGATACATACAAAGTTTCATGAAATTCTGTTGAACTGTTACAGAGGAGTAGTGCTTACAAGATATGGCAGCCGCCCGACCGCCCGCCAAACCGCCAAACCACCGTACTTCACCATTTCAATAACCGGATTTTCCAACGGGAAACCCCGGTTAAAAATCATAAATGGAACTGTTTGCAGCATGCACCATAGCAACGATAAATTCTGTCTGAAATGTTTAACCCGATTCCTACCGTACTGATAATTAATTTACAGGTCAAAAACGTAAAGCAATATTTTTTCTTCTCTAATATTTGCCTTTTATTCTTCACTTACTCGATTAATGTTTATAGTTTATAATGTTAGCAAGGCCAGAACAAGTCAAGTGCTTATATATTGTGACTGGGACTCCGAAAAAATAATAAATTTTTGATAAAGTACTTCTTTTTTTTACTGCACAATGTGGTTTTGTGTGTCCGTTTATAAAACTATTACGGTAACTATATTTTTGACCTGCAAGTCCGGGTCATATCAAAGATGGGTGGTTGCAAACAGGGAACATAGTTTAACAATTGATGCAGTAGGAAAGTATTCAACTGAAGTAGAACACTGAAGGAATAAAGGAGTGGTATTTACAAAAATCGTAGTCCAAAGACATGGCAAAAACGAGAACATATAAAACAATGACGTAAGACAAATACAATTCACAACATTCAAAATCAAGGCACTCACAGTGTGAACTCCTGTGAAACTTAGAGTGACATTAGGTGCTCCGGGAGGGTAAGCATGTGTTGCTCGATTAAAAGCATCCGTCACACTGTAAGTGAGGAAAATATGTTTTTGAAAGATTTTTTTGATAGCTGATCGGTTAATGTCATTTCTAGCCATGAGACATAACTGAATAAAAATCCATTGTACGTGTTACTTCTCTTGCCCTCAAAAAGTATCATGTTAAAATTTTTTGAAAAGTTAGGATTCCAACATTTACAAGGACAAATCGGAACCACATGTTGTGATTTGTATTTCTGTGCTTAGGCATCCATCCACCTTGTATATAACACGGACTTGCAGGGCACAATTTTCAAAAAGGACCAACAAAGGATAGTGTGACCAAATTTGGTTCAAATTGGCCAAATAGTTTCAGGTGAAGATCTTTGTATGCGTTTCCCCTAGCCTGCAATGTTAAATTATGAATCCCGATGGGTGAGATGCAGATTTGTTAGGTGCATTTTCTAAGAGAACTACCAAAGGATTATTGTGACCAAATTTGGTTTCCTACTGGAGACCCTCTTGGATGAGGTGAAGACTTTCAGGAACCAGCGAAGGAATATTGTGGCAGAATTTGATTCCAATAGGCTGTGTCGCATCTGAGGAGAAGATGCTTTAAATGCTCTCCAATCAAGCTATGTTCCCAGCTAGCGGCCATCTTGGATCTGATGAAAACTCTCCCTACATTATTTTCAAAGGGGACCAGTTGGCCAAGTAGTTATAGAAAAAAAAAATCAAATGGTATAGTTGGCCACGATTAAAAGATAAAAAACACAAAATGTACAAATTAAAAACACATAAAAATGACAAAAATAGAAAGAGAGGGAGGGAAGACTGCCCAACGTTTCGGCCTATATGGCCTTCGACTAGGGGACTATCGGGCTTAATACGGAGAAAAAGATGGATATGACGAGAGAAGGGAGACCTGATGGCGTGTCACAGAAATTACCTGTAAAAATCGTGTCAAATCTTGAACTTAATCAAAAACGAAAGATAAAACATTAGTTATCTGTACTATGCAAATATTAAACTTCAATACATAAATAATTTTATAAAATAGACTGCTTCTTAACATTCATGCCAAAGGGTCGAACAGTTCCAAGAAAATGGATGATGAACTGTCGTTGTTTTTCACCTGCACTAGTTTGTATAAGGACAGTTACATGCATGTCCAGTATGCTGTGGTTAGCTCGCCGGAAATGTTCACCTACGGGGCAATCCTGACCATTGGTGACGCTCTGTTTATGTTCGACAAAGCGATCACCCAATCTCCGGCAAGTCTCACCCACATAGATCATGTTACAGCGTTTACAGCCTACAGCATATAGAAAAAAAATCTTTTAATGTGATTTCCAATATGGTCCAATGTTAATGTACAACCCCAATGTGCTATTAGAGTAACGACAGCTATGTTGCTAGGTCTTCGGACTAATTGAATATAATTTTAATCTGGATACCCAAGTGAATATTCTCTTTAGACTTTGGTTAAAATTTTATCAGTGGTTTCAGAGAAAAGTTTGGGATGTACGGACAAACGAAAGACACTGGCGGACCATTAGTAATGTCAATAGCCCAAATGGCCATTTAAGCCACGTTAACCTGAAAAACGTTTCATATTGCCAACCCTTAATAAATTCAGCTGATATTTCTTTTGCCTTAAAAAAAAACAAAAACAAAAAAAAAAACGCACACACACTGTCATCATTAAATCTACGAATTGTTAGAATAATTTAAATTCACTTTTACTAAAATATTTTGACTTTTGATAATAAACCATAAGTAGCTGAAAAGTTGAAACATTTTAAAACAAAAAATAGATTAACAACAAAATCCAGTTTGCCTACATTGTTGCGAATTTTGCATTTCTTTGTGCAAATTTACCGTGTATTTTCTGAAAAGTTTACACTAGAATTATTCAAAATAGCTTCCAACCATAATTCTAACCACTAAGCTCAAGCTAAAGGTCTGGTCTGGTTAATAGTAGCAAGTAAAACGTTAAAATTTTGTGCAATTCTGATACGCGTTATATTGAAAAGTCAAACATTATACTTGTTTCTACTTAGAACGCATTGAAAATGTTTCTAATACCAAGATGGCCAAATGAATAATTTCTTTAAAAAATGACATTGACACGATTTTGTCTTATTTCAATTATCGCAGATTTGACTGAAATTTGTTGTTTAATATTTTTGTCGGCACGAATTCAAAGGAAACAGTTTTCTCGTCTGTCTCAACGGTAGTTACGGCCATGAATGGTTTAAACTCATCATAGCAAAATGCTCCAATCACGTTCCCTTCTTGTCCGATTAATATGTTTGTATTTTACCAAATTCACGGGCATTCCTCCTACATACATTTATGTAGTCAATTATATTACAGTGAAGTTTTGAAAAGGATCACGAACCTTCTTTTTTATATGGTACGATATCCTATCAAATTCTGTGATTTATGTAGTATGAACGAATTGGTATTTTCATAATTGCGCTGATATATGTCTTGGTCTAAAGAAGCTGTAATGCACAGGGTAACGCTTAGATTAGAGATGAGTAAATAAATGTTCACAAGTACAATAAAAAATCTTCATACATTTCTTATTATAGTCAAGGTATGCATGTTGAGCTACTCAAAAAAACTAAACAAAAATGTATTTCTAATTTTCCAGTACTTATTCAATACAGTGAATGCAGTAAAAATATGTAGTTTACTTCGAATGTAAAACTCCAGTCTCAAATAAACAATGAAATGATATGGAGTAAATGCACATGATGCAAAGTCTCTACAAATACATGGTAAAACCAAGTAATGCAACATCGTTTTTGTTGTTGTTATTGATCTACAGGTCACCACGAGGCCTTCCAAAAATGCTGTATAAAAATTAACTAATGAGTTAAAATCAAGCAAGTTCTTTACCTTTTAAATGTTTATTTGCTTCCAGTAAGCACTCTCTTTTTCTCGTCTGATAAAATTCATATACCCGTTCTCCGTTTTCAAAAAATCCTTCATATCCCCACTTTTTCAATAGTGACAACAAAAAATACTAAAAAATATAAACAAATGATATTATGTAAAAGATAAAAGTTGTAAAATTAAACTAATGTCATATTCTGAAAAAAAAAACAACAACTGGCTGTATGGCAATCATCAAATAAAAAAAGATAGAGAAACGATTTTACAGCAGTGCAACCTAAATGTAAACTATTTGGGCGTTTAGTGATCATTTCAAGGTTTTTGTTCTCTTTCACTGGTGAAAGCTATTAATAAAAGTATTGGAAAACATACAGAAATAAGGACCAACAGAGAACAAAACAAAAAGTTAACTAGAAAAACATAAAGAGTCTGTAGCATTAACGAAATAAAACGTGAATCAATTTGAGGATTAGAAATGGTTAAAACCAATACCATTTGCGTTTATTCATATTACATGAAACAACGGTAGAAGAATATCAATTGAACAAGGGAAGTGACTGATGATTACAAAAATCAAAGTACAAAGACATGGCAAAAACGGCAACAGAGAAAAACAAAGACAAAACAAGGACATGAGAAGGCTACAAGGAACGGAAATAAAAGGACAACATTAAGAACATGAATATAAGGATTTCTTGTGCTCATAAGATTTGTCGAAGTACATATCACCCAAATAGGATATGATATGAAATGGAGATATTAGTACTCAATTGATATGCTTTAGTTTTTATTAACAAAATAAGACATATATCAATGGAGTTTTTAATACCTGCTACATTTGTTTGTATCAATATCACAAGAATACAAAAATAAATATAGAATGGAGACATTTCATACCCCTCACATTTTTTTTCATGCCCTCATATATAAGAACAGATCTTTCAACACCATAATTCTATTAGGCTGTGTGACGGGTGCCATGCGTGTAGCAGATCATGCTTATCCTTCCGGGGCACCTGATGATACTTCAGTTTTTATAGGGTTCACACTGCTAGTGCTTTAGTTTTGTGGCGTTCTTGTTCATTTTTGTTTGTTTGTTTTGTCTTTGTCATACTGTCTCAATTCGTGTTGCCTGTGAACTGCCGTGAAAGTTTTAATTCATAGATGTTTCTCACGTAAGAACGGTGAAAGAAGATAAAGGTACATTGCTGTTGGTAGAGAACAAGCATACTTTGTGGAAAATGACTCCGAATCGGAGAAAAAATATACAGAGGAAGAAGTGATTAAAATTCTGATCGACAATATATTTGTCCAGTTTGGAGGACTTGTTTTTCAATAGACTATCGGAATTCCTACGGGCACAAACTGTGTGCCTCTCCTAGCCGATCTGTTTCTCCACTCTTATGAGGCTGAATTCATCGAAGGGCTTCTTCAAAATAAAGATAAAAAACTGGCCAAATCCTTCAATTTTAGCTTCCGTTATATAGATGATATTTTGTCATTTAACAACCCTCGCTTTGGTGATCTATCTGATCTATCCAAAAGAGCTCAAAATTAAGGATACCACTGACACTTCCACATTAGCCTCATTCCTTGACCTTCATCTTGAAATTGACAACAGAGGTAGACTTCAAACTAAGCTGTACGACAAACTTCACATTTCCAATAGTAAACTTCTCTTTTCTTTGTAGCAACATCCCAACAGCGCCGGCATATGGAGTTCACATCTCAGAGCTCGTTCGCTATTCAAGAGCCCGTGTTCGATACAGTGACTTCCTTGATAGAGCCTGATTGCTCACAAATAGGCTACTTCAACAAGGGTATGTTACCCAAAACTTGAAGCCATCCCTCCAGAAGTTTTACGGTGGACATCACCATCTTGTGTACCGCTATAGTATATCTGTTTCCCAGATGACAACAGATCTTTCCCTTTAAAGCTTAATTGTTGTTTCCTCTACCGGATTTGACATGTTCAACATGGCGGGTGTCTTATAAGAAGTAGGAGATGCTTACTCTTCCGGTGCACCTGATCTCACCCATGGTTTTTTATTGGGTCCGTGTTGTTCATCTTTGTGTGTGTGTGTCTTCATTTTTCTTCTCTGTGCCGTACTCATGTTGTTTCTTTTTTGTTTCCGATGTTGCTATTGTCCTTGGATTATTCGTTTTGGATTGACGGTCCGGTTCTCGCTTACTTTTGGATTTATGATTTTAGAATTCCCCATTTTCTCGTTCGTTTGCCGATGTATTTGTTCCTGTTTATAATAATCAATAATAACCACGAAAAAGGAGATGTTCCCACGTTTGTTTTATTTCATAAGGCCAAAATAAAACATTTATATGGAAATTTTTCGTCCCTGTAAAATTGCTTTGGTTAATATTTCCCAAATGAATCCCGAAAACACATAATTTTCTCATCACGTTTGCTAAGGTCAATGTTGGCAAAATTTGCTGATTTCTTCCATGCTTGATGAATGAAAGGATATGGAGTAAATTCACATGAGACAAAGTATGGTAAAGCAAGCAAAGGAACAACGCTTTTATTGTTGTTCTTCATCTTGAAGCCACAATGAAGCCTTCAACAATGAGCTTTGCCACATTTGCCTTTACTCACGGCAAAAAAATTGGACAAGAATAAAAGATTTGTTTTTTTTTTTTTTTCTTGCATTTGGCTTATTTGCCTTGAATATTATAAAATGGCTAATTTAATACATATTACATTTGTTAATGTCGAAATGGCCAAATAGAAAATGACAATGGAGATTTGTCGTTTATGTCTCAAATGCCTTAGAGAAAACGGCAGCATAATATCGGAGGAACAAGGGAAGTGATGATTACAAAAATCCATAGACATGGCAAAAACGGGAAGACAAAAAACAAAAAACAAAGACAAAACCAAGACGCGAGACAGCCACAAGCCACTGAAATAAAAAGACGACATTAAGAACAAAGGCACCCATAGTGTGACCTCCCATGAAAATTGTGAGTGACATTAGGTTCTCCGGATGATTTCTCAAATGTACTTAAAAATTAGAATTTTTCTTATTATAACCCAAAGTGAACAATTTTTTACCACCCGCTACATTTGATTTATATTGATTTTATGTTTGTTGACAAACCGGCATCCATGACCAGAAGGATACATGGATGAAGCGTTTCTCGACATTTAGCAGAGAATTCTGTTATAGGGGCCGTCTTGAACTTACTATGTGGTATGAACATAGGTCATATAGTGACTTCATGATGAAGAACAACAATAAAAGCTTGTTCCATTACTTGGTTCAATCATGTATTTTTAAAGATTTTGTCTCATTTGCATTTACCCCATATCCTTTCATTGTTAATTTTCATACCTAACAGATATCTTTTTAGCACATATTTCTCAAAAAGTGCGTAGAATAAATCATATTCATATTTGTCACAAATGCTTTGTCCATATTACCCAAAAGAACATGAATAAGGATATTTCTCATACTTTTTAACTTTTTATGATTTTCACCAAACATTGACGAAACTCGGAAAAGTGCTTTTTCATGTTTCTTTTTTTTGCGAAAATCATGATCAAATTAAGTATCGCCAATATTCAAAAATATATCGAAAATAGAAAATGATTATTTTGATATATAGTTATGAAAAATCTGTTAAATCTTACCTATCAGGTGTATACACAAATTTTACTAAAAGAATAACTCCAAAAAACAGGGTTTGATTTTTCTTCAATTGTCGTCAGAGTAATGTCAATGTCAAAATGTCGACAAATATGGTACTTCCAGAAAGCTCTCACCATAAGAAAGTCGCATTCAAAATATAAATACCCTATCACTAAACAACTAACAAGAAGAAGCAAGGTTAAAGTTTTAAAAAAAATGCCACAAGGACAAGGTAAAAAATGTGCCACTAGAAAGCTATTACCATAGAGAAGTTGAATACAAAATTGATACATGGTTAATTTTTTTTAAATATTGCCGTCGTGTTAAGGTCAAGATCATAATGTCTACAAATACGGTACCATCAGAAAATCTAAAAGCTCTCATAACAACAAAGTCGCATACCAAATATGAACACCCTAACATTTAACATCTTAGTTATATAAGCAAAGTTATAAAGTTTTTATAAAATTGCCCTCAGGGAAAGGTCAAAGTCAAAATGTCACAAATATTGTACCACAAGAAAATTTCTCATCACAAGAAAACAGATACTAAATATCAACATCCTAGCTCTTAAGGTCTCAAATCCACAAGCAAGGTTAAAGTTTTTATTGGCGACGCCGACACCGTGGGTAAGACAATAGCTCTCTGGACATTCGTCTCGGAGAGCTAAAAAGGAGTAACCCGGGCGACGTCCCAACCGGTAAAAGTTACCATGCTTTTTTTCTGCTGCAAATTTTGTTTTGCTTACTTCAATATGGGGTCTTCAAAAGCCAAATATAATAAAAATTTGTTAGTCTTCAAGGGACACCTAAATATTAATATAACCCTGAAGTGTTAGTATACAGGGACTACCAAACCCCTCCACCCAAAACAGCAGAGCTGTTAAGATGTGCGTTTCACTGTAAATGTTCTAATGTATCAAAGGGGGAATATAATCAATCAAGGTAGTGCTTTTCTATGCCACTACATCATGGATATATCAAATGCTATAATAAATAAAGGTTATAAAATAAAAATAGTAACTTACCTGAGAGAGTCCACTCGGACCTTGAGTTGATGAATCTAAGTGCATTTTAATCATCTCAATAAACGGAAGGGGTCCAGATATCACGGCTACTCTCATTCTAAAATATTGAATACATTTTGACATTGAATAACTAAATATAGAAGTTACTATTGCAAGTTTCCAAATGAAATCGGTTTTCGGACCAGCACCGATGTACTGACTGCTAGATAGGTAAATACATGAGGGACTAACAGAGGGATCGACTCGGCTGTAACAAATAACTTACTACAAAAGTTACTGTCAATTTAGTTCCTTTGGCAAATTATTTCTCCTCAGTGCAGACCAAATCAAAACATTTTGCAAGACTGAAAACGGAAAGGAGCATATACACCGATACAGAACAAATAACTTATACTACTATTATGATTAAATACAAAACCAAAATAAGCTAAGGACAAAGCTTTGCACGAAAGAAATATATAGTAAAGTAATGACTGCGTATATCCCAACAAATATACAGCAGAACCTACACTTATGAAACATAAAAATGTGTCCGATTATACAGGATGTCGGAAAACTCAGGCTGGAAAAGCATTTAAAGGCTATCTTTGTGGTCAATAAATTATGCCGGATTTAACGGGAAGTGGGAATACTTGGGTTTCGGATTAAACAGGTTTCACTGTATTTACAAGACACTTCTGAATTGTTCTAGCACCCCCTCTTTTTTCGCCTTTTTCACTTTTTCGGTTTAATTAAATTTCTTACCCTGCAGATACAACTTTTGACATTGAATCCAGTCGTAGTACTCGTCCGTCAACATCCATGGAAAGGAAACTCGGAACATAAGGCTGAAATGTCAGTAAAAGAACTTTAATGAAATTATTACTGATCAAATTTCACAAACAAGACATATGCGCTAAACCTCCAATTAGTCTTTTTTGGTAAATGCTAAACAAGTTAAACATGTGGAAAACGAAACAGTATAAGTAAATGGTTGAATGTTAAAAAATGGAAAACAGGAAACACCTACAATGGCTGAAAATTATAACTACATGCAACAATTTGCAAGGGAACTACACAAGAAAAACACCTATAAGACAGAAGACAAACGTAGACAACGATAGGAACTCGGGACTGCCGGACTTGGTACCGGCACTAGCAAAAGCCAGCGGTAGGGTTAAACCGGTTAATGGGTACCCAAACCTCTCCTTTATCTGTCCCGTTTCCCTATAGTAAAAAACATATGAATAAAACCCAATACAGGTAGACTACTAACTCCATGACCACAATCTTGAAAGGAGAGAAAAAGACAATACGTAATTTTGAAAGATGGGTCAAGGGGTGCCCGCATCTAAGCTGCCGGCTAGCTCAAGGAGCCTAGCCTGCTGGTAGAACACTGTCGCACTACGGAAGAAAAATCAAACTCAAAACTTCCCGAAGGGTTTGGTCAAGAATCATCATAAATTTCAGAAGACATCGGCAGTATCAGTGAGAAGCCTGTATGTGTGCAAAATTTTCAGGTCACTAGGTCTCAAAGCTAATTTAATGGATGCAAGCAGAATATCTTGCCGATATCCCCTATTACGTAAAGAATGTAAGTTACGTCCCAGCTTTTCTGGATTTTTAATCAATTTCTGGCATTTTTTAACAACATTTCCGTAAAATTGAGGACTAGAAATGCCCATTATGATAAGCTGTTTACGAGTAACGCCATATTTAGATATAACATGTTCATATCTATTACAAAACTTGTTAAATGTATTCAACAACTTATGAAATATGTAACCCTGTTGTAAAAGGTTTGGCTGTGATAGTACGGTTAAGTTCATTGAAATCATCAAGAGTAGAACAAACTCGTGTGAATTGTACCACTTGAGAAATGTACACCCCATAGGATGGAGCAAGGAGAATGTCGCCGTCATTCCCCTTGCTCCATCCTAGGCTTTTTTCAAAATATTGTTCAATAAACTATCGTCATACAATAGTAAATAGTAAGTAAAAGTGGTTTTAAACAATAAAAGCGTTGTTCCTTTGTTTGTTTTTTACCATGTATTTGTAGAGACTTTGTCTCATGTGCATTTACTCCATATCCTTTTATTCACCTTTTACGACTGGAGTTTGTCTCTCCTGCAGTGTGGAGTCCGTAAAAAGATTCCCCGTGCGAGAGATGTATGCTCTCTATGTTTTTCAGTTATGGTGTACTTGTGCGTGAGAGAATTTCTCATATGGATATACTATTGATACTTTCAAATTTTGGCAATTATTTTATTAATTTCGAAATGTAATCCAGACCACCTGTTTTAAGTGCCCACATCTCACTATTTTATAACGCCAAGTTTTCTTACATTCGACTTGATGAGTGCCCTGTGTTTGTCTATATGTTGTAGTTGTCCACTAGCTTAAGACACTAGTGCTTTTGTCGGGCAAAGGATGACAGTGATTGTAAGAGCACTTTGCCAGTTTAATTGATGTTTCTTGACAATCCCGCACCCATGACCAAGAAAGACATGGATGTAGCGTTGCTCGACAATAAGCAAAGAATTCCGCTTAAACCGGTGCTAGGGGCCGTCTTGAACTTACTATGAGGTATGAGCAAAGCTCATTGTTGAAGGCCTCATGGTGACTTCAAGATGCAGAACAACAATAAAAGCGTTGTTCTTTTGCTTGTTTTTTACCATGTATTTGTAGAGACGTTGTCTCATGCGCATTTACTCCATATCCTTTTATTCACCATTTTGGTCTTGTATGGCATTTTTTTATTCCTATGTCCGGCTATCCCGAGTTCCTATCGTTGTCCATGTTTGTCTTTTGTCATTTTATTGTTTTTCTCGTGCGGTTACCTGGTGGATTGTGGCATGTGATTGTGGTTTACGGCCATTGTAGGTGTTTCCTGTTATCTTTCTTATATCAATTTTTATATTGGTATATCTGCTTAATTATACCTAAATACAAAACACAATAAAAAAATGAAAGGGTATGGTGTAAATGCACATGAGACAAATTTTCTACAAATACATGATCAAGATTAACATTCGTTACAACAATCAACACTATTTACCCTTGGTTTAAGATAATAATATGGATCATCTTCTATAATAACGAATTTGTATTCTCTAGCCATCTGGTAAATTTCTTTCCTCCTTTCAAGTCCAAGATCAACGCCAGTCGGATTGCCACATGTAGGAGTACAATACAACAGTTTTGGTCCGTCTCTTCCTGGTTGATGTATATCTGATGGTTTCCAACGGGAAAGGGTTTGTCGTAGTTTTGAGGGAATTATTCCATGCTCGTCCGTTTCAATGGCAACTAACATGGGTTGTACTGGAATAATCTGCAATAAATATAAGTTGAAATCTATATAACCATCTAACTTTTTGTTGAAGGTGTAGGAAGGATGACACAACTAACTGTTTACTTAGATGTCCAAATACATGTAACTGTCTGAAAATATTTACAGTTCAAGAAAATAATCATTCTCTAATAGTAGCTCATCAATATTGTACCATCAGAACCGTTTTAGGTCGAAGTCTTTAATGTTCAGTTCTTTGTATTAAAAATAATTTGATGATATATTTAACACCAAATTCTAGTATAATTTTTAAATCATTTTTCGTACCCATTTTTCACATACCTCGTATGTGACAGTTTTAATCATGTATCATAGCAAATGAAACATGATTAAAAATGCATATTTGCAGAATTAGTACAAAATTGTCAAATACTTGCCGAAATGAAGTCACCATGAATATCCTGATGTTTTATTAAGATTTACCTCAAAACGTTTTGCAAAATTTGGACCCCCATCACTTTCAAATTATCTGAATCCGCACCTGTTACGCCCTGTTTTATCCTATTGAAAGGAGCAATATTTATGAAAGACCTTTTATACATCATTCCTATTAAGTTTGGCTGAATTTGCTTCAACGGTTTCAGAGCAAAAGATAAAAATGTGATTTTCACTTAAGGTCCAATGTTAAACTATGTTATGTGCTGGCGGCCATGTTTTTTCTAGGGTCGGAACGAAATGGTCAATTTTTTTAAGGGTACCTTCCATAAATAATTCCTGTAAAGTTTGGTTTAATTTGCTTCTATGGTCTTAGAGAAAACAAGACCAATTACATGTCTGGACCTGCGTCACCGTCACTCATGTTCAACTTCGAAAGTGTTTTTTTTCTCAATCTAACAGAATGTCATGTATAGGTTTACAAATTCAAACAAGTATTCATTTACCTTATTATCAAACATTCTTCAAATGCAAGTTATAATTGAGATTATATTAAGTTCAACCCTATTATTGTTATAGACAAAAAAAAGAAAAAAAACAAAATTTAATAGACAAATTAAGTTGAACAAAGCATTAAATGAAAATAGTCCATATCACTTCAGCAAAGGTGAAAACCATACCTGAGTTTCAAATATACTTTGAATCTTTATGAGAAAATATATGAAAGCAGTGCAAAAATTCAAGAATAGCTGCCCATAGTCAATGCGTTCAAAACTCTGCAACGTCTCTGGACAAAATTGAGTACCATGATGATATAATATGATACAATAAAGTACAAGTTCAATAATAGATAAATTTGACATTTCTTATATCAAAACTGGCCTAAAGGGGAGGTTCACATCACCAATGTGTTCAAACAACAACAAAAACTTCCAAAGTTATTTAGTCAGAGATGTTAATCTTTCAGATTACACAAACCAGGCACTGTAATGTTAAAATATGCTGAAAAATGACTAAGTTCAACAATGCATAAATTCGACATTTTTTTTCAAATCTGCCCAAAAAGGGAGGTGCACATCTTCAATGTGTCAAGAAAAACTGTGTAAAGTTCAAAAGCACCAGGTTTAAGGAGTCAGAGTTACACACACTCAGTACTGTAATGTTAAAATTTAATGAATTTAATGAAAAATTGACCAAGTTCAACAATGGATAAATTCGACAATTTTTATCCAAATCTCACCAAAAGAGAAGGTGCACATTTTCAATGTGTTTAAAACAACTGTGCAAAGTTTTAAAAGCATCAGGTATAAGGTGTCAGAGTTTCAGATTACACAAACTCAGTACCGTAATGTTAAAATTTGATGAATAAATGACTAAGTTCAACAATGGATAAATTCCACAATTTTTTTCCAAATCTAAGCAAAAGGGAAGGTGCACATTTTCAATGTGTCCAAAACAACTGCAAAGTTTCGAAAGTATCGGGTTAAAGGTGTCTGAGTTTCAGATTACACAAACTTGGTACCCCCAAAGCGTGACGGACGGACGGAAGGACAGACGGACGGACCGAGTCGAGCGGCTCCTAGACCTGTGGTCACCGTTGGTGACGCAGGTAATAAAGTAAAATGTGATTTTCCCTTTTGGTCCGATGTTAAACTATGTTCAGCGCTGGTGGCCATGTTTTTATCGAATCGAAACTAAATAAGCAATCTTTGTTAAGGACCTTCAATATATCATTTCTTTAAAATATTGTTGAATTTGCTTCGGGTTTCAAAGGAAAAGATGAAAATGTGAAAAGCTAACTAAGCTAAATAGCTAAAAACCACGCCAAATATTAAAGTTTAATTGAACGGAAAACTAAAAGGGTTGCGATTTCCATTCGTCGGAAGCTATGCACGAGAACGTACGGTACCTAGGTTTTTTATTGGGCTCGTGTTCATCTTTGTATGTGTGCCTCTATATCTATTTTTGTGTCGTAAAAGTCTGAATGTTACTCACCGAAGACAAAAATCCCGGATAACAAGGCGTTTCTACAAGACAAATGTCACCTTTCGAAACCAAATTATCAACAATCTAAAAGAATGCAAAATACAAAATATAAAATCTTCTAATTTAAGTAACACAAATATTAGCACAAGCTTAGAACTAAATGTCTGAAATTCCAATTGGCATTTACATAAGAATTATTTAATCTACACTTTTTGATAACGTAATACACAGATCTTATCGCGTTTTCTTTGAATAATTGTCTGGTAGTGAAAAAAAGATCCAATTCTTGAAAAATATTTGCCTAAAAGACTTGAATTTTTTAACAATCCTTTTTTCTTCATTTTGGACAATTAACTTCACATTTCTGAGTAGTCTTCCTTTTAGTCTTCCCAGTAGTCTGCAATAGTCTGAAAATTTATTTGACTTAAATATTATCTGCAAGATCTCTGTCCCGTAGTAGACCAGGATATGTAGACAACTTGTAGTTTGGTTTGTAATGTAATCTGTCGGATTATATATATCCATACTAATGTTATTATGTGATGTGTGTAGAGAACGGAGTTTCGTTTTAGTGTTGAACTTTTTAAAAATGCTACATTATAGAGCATCAGCAAATTAGAAGTTGTTCCATATACATAGAAACACTCACCAAAGACATTGCATGTTGGTTTCCACAAGTTATGATACAACCCATTTTGCCAGGATGCTTTTCGTTTCTATAAGTTGGGGGATTGTGGACACGACGTTGCAATTCGTACAGCCACTCCACTAGCTCCCTACATCTATAACATACAACACGACATGAAAATTCACAAAGTTAACTTAATTTCAATTCTGGTGAAAGTTTTGGTAATATTCAAAGAAATTAAGTATTGAACTATATAAATTATTATATCAATCGATAGTTTTTATGACCGTTGAAAAAGAAAAAAAAATAGATTACAGCATAATATCGTTTTGAAATTAAAGAGACAACCGATACATCCAACTCTGCTTCATACCTCGACCTTTTGTTATACATTCACGAATATGGACGTCTGAAATCTAGTTTATATGACAAAATAACAAAAAACCGAAGTTACTGTTAATTCATTTTCTGCATATGCCCATTTCGACAACCTATGTCTCATCAGTGCAGATCATACAAAAGTGGTGATTTTGACTTCCCAATTGTGAATTTTCCCTTTCTCAATAGCAATATACCTACCTCCTCAGCATATGAAGTGTATATTTCACAATTAGTTTGTTACAGAAGAGTTTGTACTTCATACACTGACTTTGTGGAAAGAGCCTAAGCACTGTCACAAAAACTGCTGAGTCAGGGATATGTTCAGCTGCACTTACTTTCGTCCCTTCGGAAATTCTATGGCCGTCACCACGACATTATAGTTAGATATGAAATGTCGGTGTCATAAATGAAAACGGACATTTTCAGCTTAATTAACGTCTTCCTGGATTTGACATTGCAGATTTTGACTTTACCCTGAATCGACCCACTGACAGTGTGACGGTTGCTGTTTACAGAGCACGACATGCTTACCTCTCCAGAGCACCTAATGTCACTCAGTTTTTTTAGAGTTTATTTTTTTTATAGTTTACACGGTTAGTGCTTTAGTTTTTGGTGTTGTTTATTGTGGGTGTGTAGGGTCTTTGATCTTCCGTCTTCTGGTGTTCTTGCTTTGCCTTATCACTGGACTTGGATTTATGCAATTTTTTTGCTTTGTTCCCTTGGTATTTCACTGTTGTTGTATAGAATTTAACAATCAGACATTTAGTTTTTGAACTGTAAAAATATCAATTATAGGTCTAAGCATCTTGCCTCCTACAAGAATGTTTCCTCTTAAGTCATTTAATATATCAATTTGCCATCATTAACATCGGTGCTCATTATTCACCCCTGAACGTTGGTTTATTTCTACTTTCTTTCGCAGCTCGGTCTTAATAAAACACTTTTTAATATACGAAAAGTAGAAATATCTCGAACTTTTAATATGTTTAGAGACACTGAAGATGTTCTACCACTTAGATCTTGTGTATCTCGATCAAGTAGAAATTAAATACATAACATGGAGTAAGAATTGATACAGCAAAGATAACAGGAAACACCCACAACGGCCGAAATTTACAATCAAATGCCACAATCCACCAAGGAACCGCACAAGAAAAACAACAATAAGACAAAAGACAAACGTAGACAACGATAGGAACGATAAGGGAATGAATTAATCTAGAGGCTTACGTGCCAAAACTGACAAACACAGACTACAAAATACATCGGCAAACGATACCAAAACACAAACATACCCAAGTTACATATTGTAGAGTAAATTTTGTTATGATGTACACGTGTTTCAAAGAATAACCTCTCATCAGCAGCATCAGAATCAAATAATCTGGAAAGCCATTACCCGAAAACAGTCAAAAAGAAGTACTTTTTTACCAAAAATATAGAAAAGGGAGACCAAATCCAGTACCAAGGACATTCCTATTTCGAAATAACACCGATGTTTTAACATTCACAAATTCATGTTTTTTTAATTGCAGAAAATCTATTTCAGTTAGTCTCCAATAAAAAAAATCCATTCAAATTACAATGAAAATGTTTGAAAAGTGAATTTAGTAGTATGGTAGTTATCCCCGCACTTTCGAATGCAATCGGTATTTGCAATCGACAATGAAATCAGTAATTTGCATCTCCCGGATGGAAGACGCGATAGAAATTTCTTTTTAGAGATATGTTTAATGATTTACTGCCTAGTCCTGCCACTTTGAAAAAGTATATTGCAGCATTAGGTAGATATCAAGATGAAGAACAACAAATAAAAGTGTTATTTCATGTATCCTTGAATCCTTGATGTGTTCATTGAGATAAAAAAAGTGTTGGCCGCCTATAAAAATTAAGTACCTTACCCAGTACTTTCACCATATTGCATTGCTTGCTTCATCTCATTTTCTTCAATTTCCACATAACTTCCATCTCTAGAAAGCAGTCAAACTAGTATTAAACACAGTTTTAAATGTTTTACCAAAGTGTGTGGATGTTGGCCACACATGACGCATATTTTATATACTTCGTTTCAAAATAACAAATACAGATATAACATAACATTTTCTTTATGTTGTTACAACTTTTGTTTATTCCACACTGGTAAAATAAAAATATTCTGGAAACAAAAAATAAAAGGATATTTTAGAGATGATAGATCAAAGATAACTTAACTTGCAGACCAAAAGTTAGGAACGGTTAATTAAACTTCAATTGTTACCCTCGTTCAACCACACAGGGCCATCGACCGAGGAATACTAAAAAAGCAAATTTTTGTCATCGCAAAAATAATGAGCTCTTCTGATAGTCCTATTAACAATTTGTGTTTTTATGATTCATTTAAAAAATTAAATCAAAATAATTAGAAGATAAAAAAAATATATAAGACAAATAAAAATGGTATAGTTTCCATTTTTATTTTGTTCCATAGTTAATTTGTGGCCATCGCACAACATATATATTTTTATATTTATTCTTATCTGACCGTTGTGACCATGCCTTCGTAAAACCATTTTTATTTTGTTCCATAATTAATTTTTGGCCATCGCACAACATATATATTTTTATAAAAAATATAAGATGTTTACCTAAGAGATGATATAATAGTATATGTTTTTACAATATACAATAATACCAAAGTTGCCTGATAAACAGTAAATTTCGTTATGGTGCACACGTGTTTTTTAAATTTACATGTCACGCAAAATCTAACTGTCACAAATGAGGTTCACTTGTTTTAAACAAGTTTTACTTTATTAGTGATTCTTGAATGAAAATTATATCGATGTACGACAAATTGAACTTTTCAAATTACTGTTAGAAGTAAAATGTCCGAAGAGGAGTATTATCAAATTTGGACATTAATGATATTGTTATTTTATGGCTAGCAAAACAAAATTTGACATGAAAAAGAGTATCCGGTGACTTCAAGATGAATAACAACAATAAAAGCGTTGTTAGTTTGGCATGCCATAATACCGGTTTAACCCACCATTTCTTTTGACTGTATCAAGTCAGGACCATTGTGGTCGACAAATTTTCTGATGCTTTCTACCTCATTTGTCTTTTTTCTCATGGACTTCGGCTCTTGACAACTCTGTTCGGTAATTTTGTTATTACCCCCATTTGCTTGTTTATACCATGTATCTGTAGAGACTTTGTCTCATGTGCATTTACTCCATATCCTTTCATTGTTTATCCATACTGAACATCAAAAGAGACGCACCAATAATGTTTTGTTTTATGTACCTTAAAATTCAAAAGCAAATATCTCTGTAAATACTTTTTGGTTCATGAAAATTTTCCACATGGTTGCTGAAAGCATGGAAACAAAAATCTCAACCTCACTTTCTCACATTTCACAACTCATTCGCTATTGCCGTGCCTGTAGTTTGTACAGTGATTTTGTCAACAGAGCAAAATACTGTTTTGACATTTACCCCATTTCCTTTCTTTTTCATATCAAAAACTTATACATCAAGGATATGTTCAGTCACTGTTGCAATTGTCACTACAGAGGTTTTGCGGTCGTCACCACGATTTGACAGACCATTACAATGTTTCTGTTTCACAAATGATAACAGATTATATTTGGGTAGATCCAGAGTTTGTTACCGGACTGGCTAACATCGACTGTGACAAAAGCGGACTTTTCAATGGCAGTGTGACGGGTGCCATGCGTGGAGCAGATCATGCTTACCCTTCCGGAATACCTGATGATACTCCCGGTTTTCAGTGGGAGTTCACACTGTCATTGCTTTAGTTTTTTGTGTTGTCTTGTATCTCACACTGTCATTCTTAAGTTTTGTCTTCGTTGATGATGTTTGTGGTATCAATTTGTTCCTGTTATTGTCCGAATACTAAATAGATTAACAAAAACTTATCAAACTTTTACCTTGGTACTTTTTGAGTGTTAGAGAAGTAACATGTACAATGGATTTGAATTGGTTTTGTCTAAGGGTTAGAAAATGACATTAACCAATCAGCCACAAAACATTTTCCACCTGGCTGTGTGACGGGTGCCATGCGTGAAGCAGATCATGCTTACCCTTCCGGAGCACCTGATGATACCTCAGTTTTTATAGGGGTTCACTCTGGTAGTGCTTCAGTTTTGTGTCGTTCTTGTTCATTTTTGTTTATTATCCCCGCACTTTTCTGAAGAAAATGCGGGGATATTGTTTTTGTCCTGTCCGTCCGTCCGTCTGTCCGTCTGTCTGTCCGTCTGTCCGTTAGATGGACCTTGTCAGTGGAACTCCTCACTCATTTTTGGATTTAGTGTTTTAATTTTGTTTTAGAACTGTTGCATATATGCTGCAGATGCGCAATAAGCTTTCGGATTTTTTATATTGGTCTTGGCACAAACAAGAGGCCCCAAGATGTCTATTTTGACAATTGTGAGCTTGTCAGTGGAACTCCTCCTTCATTTTTGGATTAAATGTTTTGATTTTGTTATAGAATTATTGCATATATGCTGCAGATGCGCAATAAACTTTTGGATTTTAGAAATTAGTCTTGATGCAAACAAGAGGCCCCAAGATGTCGATTTTGACACATGTGAGCTTTTCAGTGGAACTCCTACATTTTTGGATTTATGGATTTAATTTTGTTATAGAATTGTTGCATATAGTCTGCAGATGTGCAATGAAGTTTCGGAATTTTGATTCCGGTTCCAACTTTGGTAAATTTCCTTAAAGTCTCAAAGACCACTTATTTTTTGGAATTCTTCCTAGCAACCATATATGTAGTAATTTGTTTCAACTAGGACTAACATTTTCATCAACTGAATTTCAAAAATATTTGATTCCAATTTTGGTAAATTTCCTGAAAATCTCAAAGACCACTTATATTTTGGAATTCTACCTAGCAACCATACTGTTAGGATTTGTTTCTATTAGGGCAATC
>MJUU01009627.1:39542-70801 GCA_002080025.1 Modiolus philippinarum
GTCATATATTTTTGTTAAACATGTAACTTCCGGGTACAATTTTTGTTCCCGGAAGTTCCAAAATTTTACGAGACTTACAGGCCCTATTAATAAATTCCAAACGTGCTTAGTTTAAATGCTATTAATAGTCCAGAATGCATATAAAACACTTTATGACCATATAAGACATTTAAATACAGTATTTGGGAAAGTATAAATGTCTGAAGGACACAATAAACCAAACTTGTCATAAGTCCTTTAAAATGTTTTTTTTTATCTTATTTTACCGAAGTTCTATGTTACGCATTCAAACAAAAATGTACAAAAATTTCTATATCTACAAAAATTTTTGTAAATTCTTACTTTTTGATTCACCATATAAAAGACATCTAATAGGTGATGGCACTCTGTTACTGGCGAGCTCGCTGAAATACTTTTCGTAGTTCATAGTGCCCTCCTGTTGCATATAGAAATGAATAATGAATTTGAATAGTTTATTGGTAATGAGATTTGTTGGAGTGTCTGTGAATAAGATATGATGTTAAATATCGTCTTACAGTTTTAAAATCAGTGCACGCATTTGCTGAAGTGCAAAATCATGCATGAATCAGACTTTCCCTTTGAAAATTCTGTGATTGAAATTGTTATGTACGGGTGAAACTTCTTTGAAGCTTTGAATAAAATTTTGAATTTCATAAAACTTTGTATGTAGCAAGGACTTGATATGTAGGTTTGCATATTGTTGAGAATTTTTCATCTCACAGTTTTTCAGGAATTATGCACTTTTAATATAGAAATTTATTTTACGTATCACCATAAGCTTGTAAGCACAACTCTTACTAGCAAGGACATATGTGATGTGTTAATTGTCGGGGAATTTTGTACTTTATTTTTTAAGAGTTAAGAAATCGGTTGGTCTTTTGACCCTATCATTGCAAGAGCAACTGTTACTCAGCGGGAAATCTAGTGGTATAAAATTATCTCCCTTCTAGAAAAACTTTTCTGTGTCTCATAATTTTTTCGGAACAAATTAACATCATGGCGGCGAAAATTTAAAACAATCAACAAAATGTCAAGATTTCAAAAGAAATAAACAAACACAATATTTAGTGAAAACGTCATTCAATTCCCAGATCTCTACTTTGTAGTTAAAAAGTGATTAAACTTGCCTCCAAGAAGAGGTAATATGCGAATTCCTTACATAATTTACTGTCGTGATGAAAATATTCAATGGACACACTGGTCAAAATCAATTGCTATGAGGCGTTAAAATGCATGTACCCAGACAAGATTATATGGACAGATAGATTTTTTAACATACTTTATTGCTAGGTCAATTTAGTAACGATTCTTGCATAACAAACGCTGAGATCCAATACTAATTGTATGTTACTATGCAAAATTATATCGTTTCGAAACAGCGCCATTTTCAAAGGGTAATCATCAACACAAGATTTCATTGGTTCAATCAAGGAAAAGGGCGTGCCTTCAGTTAAAACCCATTCAAAGACCCCACTTGCTTAGTGAGTAAAAATCGATATTATTTATGTAACCTTAGAAACGGCCGTTTTGTATACTTTATTTCGTCAAAACCACTGCGTGTACCCAGTCCCAAATTTGCAAATGAATAGATGAATATTTAATTGCAAAGAGTATTTTTTTCCTGAAATTTTTCGTTATAAAGAAATGCCTAGATCCAAAACTCTTTGGAACCATGTATATTCCGGGAAATCTCATTTTTCATTAAAAAATATGCGAGAAATATAAAAAAAATTAAAAATATCATTTGTCAATATCAAGATACGTCACATAAACATAACAGAGTATAAATTTTCATGTTATAGGTAACTTTTATCAGGCCCTGACAACGAGTTGCGCGTTGCAATCGACATTTTTATCTTTTCTAAACGAGAGTTCTTTTTCTATTGTTTAAATTCCACTGGATTTCAGACTGCACTAATTTTTTTGCGAATGAAAATGGTTTTAATACAAAGACGCCAAAATATGTTACTAATGTGATGTTGACATAGAGTTCTTACTTTGGTATCAAGTCATAATTTAAAATGGCTGTCATATGCGAACTAGTGTTACAGTTACTTCGGAATTTAGTTGTTTAACATAAGGCCCTTATGAATAATATATACAAAACTCTTTTTAAGAACTGCTTTGTAGATTGAAACTTAGCATTGCATGAAAGTCCCTTGAAGCTAGCTTGCAAAAAGTTTTTATCTTTATGTTATTCCGTAATGGAGAGTTCAGTATAACCTAGGACCTCATTAGAATATATATATATATATATATAGAAAACTTGTGAATGAATTGAAACTGAACACATGAATAAGCAATGAAGGGATATGGAATAAATGCCCAAAAGACAAAGTTTCTACAATACATTTCAAACCAAAGTAAGGGAACAACGCTTTTATTGCTGTTCTTCATCTTGAAGTCACTAGAGACCTTCAACAATGAGCTTTGCATATGCCCACATAGTACGTTCAAGACAGCCCCTAGAACCGGTTTGAGCGGAATTCATTACTAATTGTCAGCCAACGCTAAATCTATGTTCTTCATTTTCCATGAATGCAGGGGCTTTGTCAACAAACAAAAAATTAATTGGCCAGGTGTTCTTACAATCGCTGTCATCCGTTGCCCGACAAAAATACTAACAGAAGACAATAACAACACTTAAAAGACCATAGGGCACTAATCAAGTCAAGAGTTAGAAAACTTGGCATAAAATCATGAGATATGGGCACAATAAACAGGTGGCCAGAATAACAATTTGATATTAAAAACATAATAAAAATACCACAATTTGAAAGAATGATAGTGAATCCATATGAGAAATTTTCTCAAGCGCAAGTACACCATAACTAAAATGTATATAGAATATATTTCTTTTATGGTGTATTTTACATTAAAGTTGGCCGCCAGCGGGTAACTAAGTTAAGCTTAAGACCTTACTTGAATAAAAATATTCTTTCATAGAAAAAAAAACAATGAAACGATATATCAAACATCAGACGGGACTTCATGAAAAAAGTTTGAAAATGACACCATTAAATATGGAAAATATGGTACACTTAATATGGACTTGAATTCTGTATAAACAATATATAAAAAGTCGGAATACTAATTTGGAAATTGTAATGTCGACATAAAAAGTCAGATTGACTTGTTATAAAACAACATGTGGACTTATTTTTGCCGCGTTCTTCGGTTTTTTTCCTAACTTTCTGACACAAAAAAGCGTTGCTCCATTTGCCTAATCTGACCATTTATTTATAGGGATTTTGTACCATGTACTTTACTCCATACCCTCTTATTTGTACATGACACCATGTTAGGTAAGTAAAGATTCAAATTTAGGATAGTTGACTTCAACATGTCGACATATTAAGACGTGTCGACCTATTTAGGCGTGCTTGTCTCGCCAGGTTTCTAAAGTAAGTGAGAACTGAACCGTCAGTCAAAAGAACGAACAGTCCATGGACAAAGGCAACATCGGAAGTATACCACTTGAGTACGGGACAAAAAAAATAAAGACACACATACAGATGAACAACACGGACCAAGAAAAACCATGGATGAGATCAGGTGTACCCGTAGAGAAAGCATCTCCTGCTTCTTATAAGACACCTGCCGTGTTGAACATGTCAACTCCGATAGTAAAGTCGAATCCGATAGAGGAAAAACAAACTTTAGTTGTAGAGGGAAAGATCTGTTGTCATCTGGGACACAGATATCCCATAACAATCCACAAGATCGTGATGTCGGCCGCAAAACCTCTGTAGTGATGACTTTAGTTTTTGGTAGCGTACCCTTGCTTAAGTAGTCTATTTGTAAGCAACTCCGGGCTCTATCAAGGAAGTCACTGTAACGACCACAAGCCTTTGAGTAGCGAATGAGTTGTGAGAAATAAACTCCATATGCTGGTGCTTTTGGAATGTTGCTATTAAGAAAATGGAAGAATTTCGACTTGTTATATACTAAATTACAGAGAATAAGTCGACATTAGGTGTACCATATGTGTACGTACAAAACACTTGAAGGTCCAAGTAAAATTTGTGTAAAATACACAGAAATAAACAAATTTAAATGACTCATTCATACAAGATGAAAAACAACAATAAAAGCGTTGTTCCATTGCTTGGTTTTAAGATGTATTTGTAGAGATTTTGTCTCAATTGCATTTACTCCATATCCCATCATTGTTTATATATTTCAACAAGACATGAGACTTCTGGAAAAGTGAGCAACATATGGGGGTTACTTTTAAAAATATTAAATGTTAATACGTTTTTCTTGTGCAGATCGCTTGTGAATTGAAGCATTTAATTGTAGATTTCGGTCATTGTAGGTTTTACTGTTATCCTGTGTTTGTAAAAAAAAATGTCAGCTTGGCTTAAATTTGTTCTTCGTCTGATTGTCTGAATTTAGTGTCATTATATGGGATCCATTGCTCAAAAAGAATATAGAACACTTGAACGAATCAAATGGGGAGACTTCAAATAAAAACTACAAATCTACAGGAGAGGGATACATGTATCTAGAATGGTGGCGAGACTAAAGGTACTTGAAAGCAGGCAGTTGTAAACACCAACGACTTTGCCTCTTCTTCAATATGGTAATAGGGCAACTTGCAATAATACTGACATCTCTATATATTCCGTTACATCAAGGACGATTAGTCCGGCCAACATCATAAGCATGCTGTTTTCGTTATCATAAACTAGTTAAAACCTTTACTAAATTTTATCATCGATATAAAGACCAAGTTCATTAATACAATGCAACGTGTAAATATCTAATCAAGGCTGGTATTTCACATCCCTTATTTTACGGTAATGTTTTACATAAGAGTAAAAAATACTTAAACTCGCCTAAGAAACTTATAAAACCTTTAAATCGTCTAATTTATAATGGTTATAATTACGGTATTGTCATAAAGTCATTACGTATGGCCTTCTTTGGTATTAACATTAATATTTTGATAGGGTCTTTGCATCTTAACTAAACACGTTCTAAATTTCTAAAATCAGTATTGCATGGACACGGGTTATGTATTCTAGTGTATGCATGAAATCATTATGCTAAACTCCTCATGGGAAGGGATCTTGGTGGAAGCTGTATACTGGGTACATAACTTTATTTGTCAGTTGGTAATGGGTCTGGGGCTGGCATGTCAGTTAACTGCTAGTAGTCTTTTGTGATTGCATGTTTATGTCCGTATATTTAGTTATTTCAGTTTCATTTTTCACAATTGAGTCAGTCCTGTTGCTAACTGAATTTTACTGTTGTTACGACTGTTTTTTTTATTTTTCACATTGGCTATAGGGGGAGGTTTGGGCCCAATAAAACTAGTATAACCCCTCCGCAGCAGGTTTGCGCCTGTCCTAAGTCAGGAATTTATTAAGCCTTTGTGTGTCTTGTCCTTTTTCTAGTTAGTTTACTTTATGTCTAAAGGAGTCTAGGATGATGTTTATTTCGCTGGACTTGATTGCTCTTTGTTCAGGGGCCGACTCCGACCTGCCGTTGGGTGTTGGGTTTTCTCACCGTTCATTGAAGATCTTATGGTGGCTTTGAGTTGTTATTACTCCCCTTTGGGTCGTTGTCTCTTTGACACATTCCCCGTTTCCCTTCTTTTTTCTAATATCGGTGAAATTCGGACAGTCTGGTTCCAGTCTTCGGTTTAAGCATCGATATTTGACTACAGTGGTTACAAAAGGGTACCAGTTTGGGCTATCTCAGTCGGTAACTTATTTGTAAATGAAAAACTCACGATACTTCCGAATGTTATAAGAACCGCCACCATTCAAAAGAAATTCTGCCTTGAGGTCAAAGCGGTATAAATTGAACACTTTCGGGAAAATACGGACATCAGTTCGGAAATTTCGGACAACCGTTAAAATACATAGACAATTGGTGTTACTTCTTTAAATCAGGAGCTACCGTGCATATTGTGTGTTTCACATCATTAAGGCTTCTCATGTGGTGCCAGGGACTGTAGAAAGTCCCTGTGTTGCCTGAGAATCGTTTTAACTTTTCGCACATACAATGAATTACAATGTACTAATTGATCAAACATTATATCTGTTTTATATACTCTGTTGTCATTCCATTTACACAATTTCACTGTTTTATTGGGTTGAATAATTTTAAAATTTACTATATGAATGGGTCGGCATTTTAATTTGTTAAGGGTACTTTATGAATAGTGAGGTGCGTTTTTGGAATATGCCAGCGGCCGGTCTGTATACCCATTTTCACTTGAAGTGACACTCCCGTCATTTCAGTACTAAATCTTGTCTGTATTCTCTGAGAGCTGTAATTATTCCTGATAGGACAAATTGTTGATCGTTTACTGGAGAAAACCAGTTGTTTTATTAATGAAATATTTTCAACATATACTTTTAATCACAACAACTTAAACTACGGTGACATAAGCTGTAGTTTCAAGTTAAGATTGATCATTCTTGCTTTTGATTGTCGAAAAAAATAAGATAGTAGAGAAGTGTATGGAAAAGAAAGTTCCGTCTAACGACATTTTCTATGTTTTATATATAAGATATAGCTGGACTACAACTTGCAATAACGGAGATACGTAGTTTCGGGTGACACAATATATAGTGGATATGAGAAATTATGTTTAAACCGGCATTCGCCATTGTCAACGACGAGATATCGGAATGAGAACCGCAATCACCCCCGACCCGGCCCACCTTGAGTAATACAGAGTCAAAATCTTCTGCAAAATCAAATCACTTAAAAAAAATTAAATTAATACGATTGAATAACATGCCACCTTGGACATAGATGTTGCATATTTTACCTCCGGTCCCTCTTTAGAAACACAGTTAACCCACAGTCATCAGATAAGACACTCAAATTCTTTTATTAACTCTATTATACAAAGATTCAATTCATATTTAAAATATCCAAGAAGTGGACGAATTTTTCCTAATACGTTTTTTAAGTGTAGGATAAAATCGGACACAACAAAAAATGACTATATACTTCATTTTTTATTGGAAATCCCTCCAAATTATAACTGCCTGTTGAAATGTATAAACAAAGGAAAAATGTTTACTGAAGTTAGGTCAGTTCTTTATTTACACCATGTACAAAATCCTTTTTGAAATTGCCGCAGCGAAAACTTTTTTAATCACGTGAAAGCTTGGTCAGTCCGGATACGATTCGAAAATTATAATGTTATTGCCTGCCGGTTATGAAAGTCGGAAACTCTTGGGCGTTATCATAATTTTATATGCGAAGAAAGGCATACAAGTAATTAGAAATAAAGTAAAAGTAAAAGGTATTAAAAAAGGACTGTCCGAATTATACCGATGTCCGAATTTCACCGATATTACCCTATTCAACAACTTATTAAATCTGTACCCTGTTGTAAGAGTTTGGCTGTGATAGTAAGGTTACGTTCATTAAAATCACCAGGAGTAGAACAAACGCATGCGAATCCTACTAGATCATTTAAGCTAGAGTTGTTTAGTGACACAATATTATCTATATATAGTTTTTACATGTATTTTGAAATGGCCGTTCAATGAACCCAGCCTCATTAGAGTGTAGGAACATATCGGCCGAAAGAGGTACACATTGGAATTCCGATAGTCCTCAAATCGGAAAAAATATATTGTCGATGAGTCCTCTAAACTGGACTTATCTATTGTCAATCAAAAACTCTAAAGCCGCCCTTTCACTACACAGTAATTCACAAACGCATGTGTACTGTGGTAAATATTTTTGTTCTTTCACGAATAACAATCAAAACGTACAAAAACCGGAGGCATACAGTAATGGCCTTGCACCGAATATTCCGAAAACGCAACAGACTAAAGTCCCTCTTACAATACACCGTATGACGCATACGGACGCGATCGTACATAAAAGAATTACATCCGTTCGTCTCCGTTTACAAACGTTTATCTGCACTGAAGAGACATAAGTTGTCGAAATGCGCATATGCAGAAAATAAATTTACAGTAACTTCGGTATTTAGTTATAGAGAATATGCGACACGTTGGGCCATGTGCGTTTTGTAGGGTGAAAAAGTTTGAACATGTTCAAAACTTGGAACTTAAATATTCTACACAAAATCGATAGGTTGAAGTTTTGTTTGGTTCGCATACCTCGTAGCTCCGTTATCTATTCGTTACTTTGTTAATGATTTTGGCTTTACATTTAGATCACACTGGGTATTTGTTCTCTATCAGTTTTTTAACATTTTTGATTTTATGGTCTTCCAAGCATTTTGATTTTATGTGCACTGAAGAGACATAAGTTGTCGAACTGCGCATATGCAGAAAATAAATTCACAGTAACTTCGGTATTTTGTTACTTGTCCATCTTGCATCCGTCCATGTACGGTATAATAAACTGATGAAAGGGACATTTATTGAATAGCTAACGAATAAATCCCTCGAGTCCCGATCTCTCAGCGGAAACGTACAAGACGAACACCGAATAACCAATTTATGACGGTTTCTATGTGGTAATCAAATAAAAGATACCATATACTACTTTTTAAAGATGTTCATTTAATTGAGTAATTTGAGGAGTTATACAGTATCTGTTGATGAGTACTTTTCTGGAATATGCCATTGAAGATGATGTTAAGAGCGGCTGAACACCGGAAACCTACTGGACGAGCAACGAATAAAACGTAGTTATAATGGTAACAAGCCTGACGAGTACCGAATAAAACGGATTATTACATTATTGTATTTTATCTGTTTTCTGATTGGCTGAAAACAGTTTGAAAAGTAATGAGTATGTATCATGTCAACCTAAAATGGGCTATAAATAGCTCATAGGTTGTATGGAATGTTATGTCAACCTGAAACGGGCTATAAATAGCACACAGGCTGTCTGGAACGTCATGTCAACCTACAATGGGCTAAAAATAGAAATAAAAATTCCAGATTTCCGTATTCAACGTAAGTAAGGATAAAACATCATTATTAAATAATTTTCTTAAATTTATTGTTATTTTTCTCTTTTTCTTAATTTAAGACGCAAATTAATTTTATTTTTACGATGTAAATCGTCAATATCCTCAAAGAATGAATTTACAAAACAGAAAAGGAAACGAAACAGAATTTCAATTTCTCATTGATTGACGGTAATACTGTATCTATGTATAATCATATAATAAAAAAATTATAGACTTTGAATAGGTTGCTACAGGGATTTATCAACCCTCAAAAAGCAATATTCACCTCGCTACCAGCTCGGTGAATATAACTTTTTTCAGGTTGATAAATCTCAGTAGCAACCTATAGCAAAGTCAATAATTGTATATTGTTAACGAAAACGTACAGTACGAGACCGAGGTCTAAAACAAATAGACACCATATAAAATAAGATGATAAGAAGATTTAAAAGAGATAAGTGTGTCTTTTTAAGAGCTCGACAATTTATTTGACATTGCTAATAATTAAGACGTGCTTGAACAATTTGATTTATTTTCACAAAGTACCAGCGAATAGAAAGACAAAAGAATGACATAAGAAATGCACGTTAAATATAACCTTCTCAACCACCGACCCATTGAAGTACTCAAGACCAAAGTAGAGTCCAGGAATACAGTATTTAAAGACATCTAACGTATTGGAACGGCGAGAGAAATGGAAAAATTTGAAATTTTGATGATCTTTAATAATTGGAGCATATGTCAGTCAATTTTTTTCCAGATAAATACAAACAGATACTTATTAGATAACCTAATTGATTTAATATTTTAAGCTTGAAATATCTAAATTTAACAAAATTTTGTTAAAAATAAAGGAGTATCTCCGTCATACATAGCTCTGTCCTGAGCTGAATTTTAGCCTCTGTATTTAGATCCTATTGGTTAATTGTTCTCTATCTGCATTTACATGAAATTTTGTTTTATGGACTACATGTTTTTGACTTGATCTATACTTTAGAGACACAAGTTTTCGAAATACTCATTTGAAGAAACAGATTTCAGAGCAACTTCAATATTTTGTTATTTCAAGTGAGACTTTATACAAAATTTTAATTATTTTTACATATTGACAGATAAAGGTCTACTGAAATTGATCAATAGCTATGGTATTCTGATGAAAAGAGACTGAATAATGACCAGTCAACATTGGATAAGTCCTACTTTTCGCACCTTCCAATTGATTGTTAATCAATTTGAAATAGCGGCTGATGTAATTGTAAAAGAAAGTTTTCTGAGTCACAGGCCAATAACTACATTAAATTCGAACTTGATCTATAATTTATGAAGGTAGACTAACATGCCAAATAAAAGATCAGTTTGGGTACACACCAACCTCTGGTTTTTGCTACTGCCGGTACAAAGTCCGACTGTCCCGAGTTCCTATCGTTATTTACGTTTGGTTTTTTTTTGTGACTTATTTGTGTTTTCCTGCGTGGTTCCCTGGCGTATTATGGCATGCGATTAAAATTTTCAGGAATAGTAGATGTTTTCTGTTGTCCCTAGTATTTCATTCATCTGTGCCTGCAATGGTTTAGTAAAAAAAGCGGAAAACTATTATTTTTCAAGTCCAAGCCACATAACTCCGTTAACAATTATTTGGTCAGAACAAAACTCATACTTGGATCAAAGGAAAAAAAGACATGGATGTAGCGTTGCTCAGCAAATAGTACGAGTAATGCTCATTGTTGAATGCCTCGTGGTGACTTCAAGATAAAGAACAACAGTAAAAGCGTTGTTCCATTGCTTGGTTTTACCATGTATTTGTAGAAACTTTGTCTCATTTACATTTACTCCATATCCCTTCATTGTTGATCTGTTACTTATCAAGGTAGACTCACATGCCAAATATAAGATCAAATACCTGCAATGGATTTGAAAAAAGTGACAGAAAACTGTATTTTACTAAAATGTCTCTGTCAAAGGCTCATAACTCTGTCAAAAATCATTGGACCACAATCAAATTCATCCGTGATTTGTAACATGTGGAAGTAGAGTCATTAGCTAAATATCAGATCAATACCTGCAATAACTTAGAACAAAATGCGGAAAACTGATATTTTACCAAATGTACCAAGTTAAAGGCCCATAAGAAGAGCAAAACCAAACTTAAGCTTGATCTGTAACTCATAGAGGTAGAATCGCATACAAAATATAAGATCAATACCTCCAATGGTTTAGAAAAAAGTGACTGACAGACAGTCCCCATTGGCTATTGCCGGTGGGGGGCTAATAGTAACTTTTACAAAAGTAACATATAGCATCTTCTATTGGATAAACAAAATGCGGAAAACTGATATTTTACCAAATGTTCCAAGTTAAAGGCCCATAAGAAGAGCAGAACCAAACTTAAGCTTGATCTTTAACTCATAGAGGTAGACTCGCATACAAAATATAAGATCAATACCTCCAATGATTTAGAAAAAAGTGACTGACAGACAGTCCCCATTGGCTATTGCCGATGGGGGAATAATAGTAACTTTTACAAAAGTAACATATAGCATCTTCTATTGGATAAACACATAGATAACTGCTAAAAATACGTGTATTCGGTTCTCATCCGGCAGGTTGCCGCTGTTAGTTCGGAACTTAAACGATTTGCCCGTTTTCTTTTTGGTTAAAGCCCGTTTCACCAGTTCAATCTACCATATATGAGCAGATACAAGTCGGACAAGTTACGAATGAATAACAGCGTCACAACGAATGAGAACCGAACAAAACGTATTACCTATCGTACATTCATCCGACAAATTGTGCGGTATATGTCCATTGAACAAGTTTTGAGCATGTTCAAAATTTTCAATGTGCAAAAACGGAAATGAAAAAAAAACATGCACCGTATTCACCGGTCAAGGATCGGACGGCAAACGTATATGAATAGAGTGGAACGAATTTAATTGCTTTACATACGTTCGATATCCGATTGAGTTACGGTGTCATGTTAGAGGGGCTTAACATTTATATCAATTATAACATTTATGCCCTGTTCACTGTTCTTACTGGAGAAACAGCATGACTTAAATTTTTCATCCGAGATTTGAGATGTTTACGAGGAATAGTAGTAAAATGTGTAGAGAAGTCAAACGTTTTAATGTTGTTACAATGTGATTATGATCTAGTGTTTTAAAATATCAAGTAAATTTTTAGAGTTTTGAATATCCACAACTTCATGAAAAGCAAGTATTACAATATTTATGAAGGTCCTCTTTTGACTTTGCAATCTCTGTGTTTTAGAAAACATTTTAAGACGATCAATCTATCAACTGTCAATGCACGGTTTACCATGCTTTCTGTACATCAAAGCTTTGAGTTACCTTTGTTGTGTTTCGAGTTTGTTTCAAAGATATTTTCTAAGGGACCGACCATTTAACTTGAAAGGGGGGGGCTATAGTTTTTTTTCTAAAAAAATATTTTGGATCTGATTTTATGTGAAAAAAATATTTTGGCTGCCAAAATGATGAAAAAAAATTTTCTGAAGGAGGCTTTCTGCCCCAAAAAAATAATGTAAAAATTTTGAAAAAAAAATATTTTGTTGATATGCATGCAAAAAATTAATAATTTGTTTCGTGCAAAGCGCGAAAAAAATTTTCTGTCCAGAAAAAAAACCATAACCCCCCCCCCTCTTCAGGTTAAATGGTCGGTCCCTAAGCTCAACCGGATAATGTCGTCAATGACTACACGATATTTCTTAGGGATACATATTTATTAAATTGTGCCCAAGAGGTATGGGTCGATTCAACAATTATGCATATTCCTACTTAACTAGGCCGAGCAAAAATGTTTCGCTGGTTATTGTTTTGGCTATTACTATAATTGAAATCCAATCCATTAATTCTACAAGAATGAATCAATATTTTAGAATAGTTCTAAAAGGAAAAAAGGATGGCAGTGGTTTTAAGAGCGCAATGCCGGTTAATATCGTAATTGTTGACCGGCTAAATAAGAAGTTGATGTGACATTGTTCGACGATTAGCAATGAATTCATCTCAAACCGATTATATGGTCCGCCTTGTACAGTATGAGGCTTGCATGAGCAAAGAAATTTTTTTAACGCCGCATTGTGACTTCAAGATGAAGAACAACAATAAGAGGGTTGGTTCATTGCATAGCTTTGCCATAAACTATTTGTTGATACTTTGTCTCGTGTGTATTTACTCCATATAGTTTCATTTTTCATTCAATAAAATAAACTTTAAATCTAATTCGATCTTGGTCACACTCCAATATGTAACGAATCAAATGCATAGTAAATTTGGTTACTGTGATTGAAGAATCATTTTGCCCCCCCCCCCATATTTTTGAATAATCATTCAATGGTCAAGCTTTTCTGATACGAAAAAAATACCTTGTGTTTTATAGAAATTTGCTGTTTTGATCAAAATTCCAACCCCTTAAAAATACCAGGGCTTCATTCCGTTTACATGGTTTATGGCACTCAGTATGCCTTTAGTACTGGATTCGATGTTTTTGGTAATGCGTACTTCTTTTTTGACTACTGTTGGAATATGACTTTCCATATTATTTGATTAAAATGCTGCTGATGAGAGGTTACTCCTTGAAACACGTGTACAGCATAACGAAATCTACTGTTTTTATACAACTTCGGTATTTTTGTATTTCATAACATGTTGTTGTATATAGAAACCCAAATAAATATTTCTTCAAAAAAAAATTATTTCTGCCCACTAAATGATAAAACAATATAAAAATTAAAATATAAATAACAGTTAATGACCTCACCTTCTAATTCGTTTGATTTAAATGTTGGATTTTTTTTTCAGTTCAGTACAAACATAAAACGCTTGGTTTGTGTGTAATCCTTCAGTAATTACTACGCTCTATATGCAAATTTGTATGAAATGGTATGGATTCTTTTTTCTTTTTTTTGTGAGTAATATTATTCAAGTGTGGATATTTTGATTGCCATTGTGCAGATTTGTGGGCATAGTTTCATATTGTAACATAACTTGTGTTTGATTTTTGGAACAAGGGAAACACAGTCAGTTATATTCTTTTTTAGATCAAGTTATGAGCAATTCTTACACAACCAAAAGACGGCACTCAAATGGCGGAAAACAATGGTATACAATATCCCCCGCCCATAATAAAATTTTTGTCTTGCTGGCGGAAACTCAAGAGTACAGCAAATCAAAATCTTATTACTATATCTAGATACAAAATGTTCGTCAGTATAATAATATTTCGTTATTGTCTTCCTGAGTACATGTCATTTGTTGTAAAATATTTGAATGCTTAAAATTGGTAACATTTTTTAAAACTTAGACTAACAGACATATCTTAAATACGAACAAAATACAGGGAAAATTCTTTACTTATACCTACAATACTTCAAAGATTCAGGAAAATGATATAAGATTTCCATTGTTAAGAGAACCACGTGTCGACAGAGGGGTGGGCAGATGTTAATCTATATGTTTCGTAAAAACAAGATAGGTAAATATGAAAAAAGGGTCTCAAGAGCCCGTATTGCTTATCTCGGTCGATTCTGGCAAAGGCAGTCCAACTAACCTAAATAATAAAGGGCATCATTCTCAAGTATGTAAATAGACCTTGATGTCATTTTCTTCAAAGTTGAACTATATTTCTTAATTGTAACCATTTTGGATACGAAAAAAACTGACTGTCACTTTTTGAAGACGACCAACTAAGGAATATTAAGAACAAATTTGGTTCCAATTGGCTTGGTAGTTTCAGATAAGATCTTTAAATGTATTTTCACATAAGGTCCAATGTTAAACTTAACTCTCAACTGTTGACCATTTAGGATTAGGTGCCAACTTTAAGGAAATTTTTTGGAAAGGAGATCACCACAAGGTCCAATGTTCTACTATGTTCCCATCTTTGATGTGATACAGACCTGCTGGACACATTTTCCAACTAAAGACTTTGTGATCAAGGTTGCTTCCAATTGCCCGGGTGGTCTTTTTTTAAGATCTAGAAAATGTTTCCCCATAGGTCATCTGGCATCGTGTATAAGGTCGGACAACTTAACCATATTCAATAAAATGTATTTCTTAACATTCTTACCATTTTTGCAATTCTAGCTTGACCTCTTTCTCCATATGTTTTTAAAATATAAGACAAAGGAATAAAATCACGAAAAAATTGACCAATAAAGGGCAATAACCCTTATATGCGTATATTTTAATTTTCTTTAAAATTTCCATATGGGTCTTTCTTGAAATGATAAACATTTTTTTTTAATTTAAACTTAACCTCTGTTATGGTATTTTAAAAAGAAAATTAAAAAAAAACATTAAAATTTTGAAAATATTACGGAAAAAGGGCAATAATTCTAAAATTGATCATCAGATTTTCTTCAAAATTACAGGGTGGATAGATCTTGTGACGCTGAAATTTTTACCCTGTCAGATTTTTGGCTCTATGTTATTTGACCTGGGCCATTAAAATAACAGATTTACAATTCAATTCCCTAATGATGATTCAGGCAAAGTTTGGAACAATCTGGGCAAATGGTTTCAGATGAAAAGATTTTTGAAAGTGAGCTAACGAAGGACGGGAGGATGGAAGACGGATGGACGGATGAACGACGGGCACCAAGTGATGGCAAAAGCTCACTCTGGCATAGTCAGGTGAGTTAAAAAACCGGAAAAGGTAAAATTATATATTTATCTTTGAAATCAATTATCTTGAAAACAAAATTAAAATCTGATACTTTCTTAACAAAATTGTGTTAAGCTTGTCAAGATCGTGACGAGATCAAAATGGCCAAATAAGATCACAACATATCATGCTAGTGATTGGGAACTGAAAACTGCAAAAATACTCATACAAACAACATTATATTGCTCGATCTGTGAAATGTTTTACAAAATCTATTTCTCTGCTGTGAACTATCATCTTAATAGCTTTCAAATCGGGCCATCAAAAATTGTTTAATACATGCTTTTAAGGAATTGGTGTACGTTTTGATATTAAAATACTCTGAAGATTTACTTGACATCAGTGCGATTCTGTAAGCGCTTGAAAATATTTGATTTTCGACTTTATACTACTACTGTTTATGAACAACTGAAATTTCAGCTGAAAAAAATCAATTCATAGATGTTTCTTCTTGTTAGAACGTTGAAAGGAGATTAAAAATCATATAAGTACATTTTTATAGGTAAAGAACAAGAATACTTTGCGGAAAACAACTCAAACAACTCAAAATCGGGGACTAGATCTAAAGAGGAAGAAGTAACTCAAATGTAAGAGATTCTTCAGGACAATATATGTTTGTCCGATTTGAATGACTTGTTTTTCAACAATCTGAATTTCAATGTGCAAAAAACTGTGCATTTTTTTATGCCGTTCTGTTTTTTTTTCAGTCTAGTGAAGCTGAGTTCATTGAAAGACTTTTTCAAATAAAGATAAGAACATGACATAATTCTTTAGTTTTCAACTTTGATTAACAGGCGAAATTTTGTCACTTAACAATGCTCGCTTTTGTGATTTCCTTAATCTCGTGTATCAATAAGAGTTCGAAATCAAATTAAAATTAAATTTGTTATACAGTAATATTTGAATTTATACCTGTTGCTTATCAAAAAGAAGTTTTGAGCACCTTTTCTTAATCATCATTTGAGTTAATTTACGTAATTCTCGGGTGTTGTTAACAGGGCAGGACATGCTTACCCTCCCGGAACACCTGATGTCTTTCTCAGTTTCACTGGGGTTCGCACTGTGAGTGACTTTGTTATCCCACACTTAGCGAAAGGGGGGGATTATGTAATATAGTCCTTCCAATGTAGTCCTTCCGTATGTAGGTTTGTACGTGCGTTTGTATTGCTCCCCGATAGCTCTGGAACTGTAAGGGATACAAATTTGAAACTTGGCACCATACTAGAGTATGATCCGAAGTAGCGTACTGTGGATTCGGAATTAAGGTCAAACGCCCTAGGGGCAAATTATGGGCGAAAACGAATTTTCGCGATATCCAATAATTGAAGAAATTTGTAAGGCCGTTTGGGCTAGAAAGTTGAAACTCGGGAATGGACTCACATTATATGCAGCAACTTCACAGAGGGTGTCGGAATTTGATATGACCCTTCAGGACATGACATCTAGGGGTAAAAAAAACCAAAATAATCGATTCAGCTGGAACTCCTCTTACACCTTAAATCGCAGAAACCTTGTAATAAGGGTATAAGTAACACTATAAAACTTGTCTGTGCCGAAGGTTTCGGAATTTTAAAATTTGCCCTCAGGACGGAAAATGAGCAAAAATGTATTTCGAGATCTCCAGTAAAGATTGCGATCCCCACTACCCCTTTTTGGACCCCTCCCATTGTAAAAAAAGACAAGTGTTTTTGACTAAACTAATTTTTTTTTCTGTTTAAACAATCATTGCTACTGTAAAACACCAAAAGATATGGTTGCTAGGTAGAATTTCAAAAAGTAACAGGTTTCTGAGAATTATAGGAAATTATCAAAATTAGAAGCAAAGATTTTTGCAACTTAACTGTTGAAAATTATCATATTTACTGTAAGTAAATTAAAAAAGATATGCTGCTAGGTAGAATTCCAAAAAATAATGGGTCTTTGAGAGTTTCAGGAAATTTGACTATTGAAAATGATCTTGGCATCAAAAAAGATGGTTAGTAGGTAAAATTCCAAAAAGTAATTAGTCTTTGAGAGTTTCAGGAAATTTGCCAAAATTAGAATCAAAGATTCTTGCAACCTGACACTTGAAAATCAACATTATTACTCTACATACTTGAAAAATATATGATTGCTAGGTAGAATTCCAAAACTAATGGGTCTTTGAGAGTTTCAGAAAATTTACCAAAATTAGAATCAAAGATTTTTGCAATCTGACTATTAAAAATGATCACTGAAACTATAAGGCATCAAAAAAGATATGGTTAGTAGGTAAAATTCCAAAAAGTAATTGGTCTTTGAGAGTTTCAGGCAATTTGCCAAAATTAGAATCAAAGATTCTTGCAACCTGACAGTTGAAAATCATCATTATTACTTTAAATACTTGAAAAATATATGGTTGCTAAGTAGGATTTCGAAAAATAATGGGCCTTTGAGAGTTTCAGGAAAATTTACCAAAATAAGATTCAAAGATTTTTGCAATCTGACTGTTGAAAATCATCATTTTTACTATAAGGAATTGAAAAAGATATGGTTGCTTCATAGAATTTAAAAAAATAATGGGTTTGTTAGAGTTTCGGGAAATTTACCAAAATTAGAATCGAAGTTTTTTGCAATCTGACCATTGAGAATGATCATTAAAACTATTATTCATCAAAAAGATATGGTTGCTAGGTAAAATTCCAAAAAGTAATTGGTCTTTGAGAGTTTCAGGAAATTAACCAAAATTAGAATCATATTTTTGAAATCCTACTTTTCAATTAAGCTGATGACATTAAAAATTGCTTAATTATAAATCATCATGTTGGAATTTCAAAAATTATTAGTCTTATATTTTCATGGGGTCTTATTGGAATTGCTCTTTGAATCCGTTATAGTTAGCGTTAGAGTTCCAGTCCTTTGAATCCGTTATAGTTATAGTTAGAGTTCCAGTCCCGTGATGAGTACTAATTGGTTAACCTTTTTTTTGCCCCTTAGGGGCATGCCCCCACGCGTCATACCAAAAGTCCGCTACCATTAGTAAATGAGATGCAGATAATGGAACTTGCATACAAAGTATCAGCTTCCAAACATGAATACTTCAGAAGATTTCGCTAATTACTGGATATCTCGAAATACAATTTCGCTCATTTTTCCGCCCGGGGGGCAAATTTCAAAATTCCGAAACCTTCGATACAGACAATTTTTAAAGTTACTTATACCCTTATTACAAGGTTCTGCGATAATAGGTGTAAGAGGAGTTCCAGCTGAATCGATTTTTGAGTTTTTTGGACCCCCTAGAGGCCATGCCCTGAGGGATCATACAAAAATTCCGACACCCTCTATGAAGTTGCTACATATAATGCGAGTCGATTCCTGAGGTTCAACTTTCTAGCCAAAATGCCTTGGGGATTTCTTCAATTATTTGATATCGCGAAAATTCGTTTTCTAGGGCGTTTGACCTAAATTCCGAATCAACAGTGCACTACTTCAGATCATACTTTAGTATGGTGCCAAGTTTCAAATTTGTATCTCTTATAGTTCCAGAGCTATCGGGGAGCATTACAACGCACGTACGTACGCACCTACGGACGGACTGCATTACATAATCCCCCGCTTTTGCTAAGCGGGGGATAATAAGCAAAATCTTCCGAATTGGTCATGTTTGGAAGCTCAAACTTTGTATGCAAGTTCCATTTTATGCATCTCATTTACTGATGATAGCGGACTTTTGGGTATGCCCTTAAGGATCCAAAAATGTAAAACAATCAGTACTCATCAGAACGACTGGAACTCTATGTATAATTTTGATTTTTTGGTTTATATTTTCATGAGGTATTATTGGAATTGCTCTTTGAACCCGTTCTAAGTTTAAGAATTTAAAAGCCGGTGCCAAATATGGTTAATTTCCTGAAAATGTCAAAGACTAATAATATTTGAAATTCCAACATGAAGTTTTATAATTAAGCATCTTTTTAATTTCATAAGCTAGTATGAACACTAGGATTTCAAAAATATGATTCTAATTTAGGTCAACTTCCTGAAACTCTCAAAGACCCAATACTTTTTGGAATTTCATTTTTCAAACTACAAGTTAGTTCCCCAGTAAGTTCACATTAGAAAATTTGGGCTATTTGTTATTTTTAAAGCTATTTGTGTTGCAAGGTCTCGGTACGTAAACAGAAGAAATCATGGATTTTGAATTAAAAGAAAAACAAGCGGAGAAAGCATATAATTCGGACTTCTGAGGGTGTGCAGAGTTTTATGAACTTAATTTAAATAAAGTAAGCGACTTACGTTAAAATGATTTGGCATATAGCAAACAAAATAAACTAGAGGCTCAGAGACTGAGCCTGTATCGCTCACCTGACAAAATGCTTCTATGCCATGCATGACCAAAAATAATGTTTTCTACCAATAGAGTCTAATGTTTAGCTATGTTCTCCATTTGATTGATCCAATTGAAACGAGTAATCTTTGCCAAAGACCTTCTATACATCACTGCAATACAGTTTAGTAAATTTGCTTGAATAGTTTCGGAGAAGATGATAAAAAGGATGATTTTCTCATAGGCTCCAATGTAAAACTATGTTCTACGTTGGCCCCCATGTTTTCTGTCAAACGAAATGAAATGAACAATTTTTGTAAAGCACCTTCCATACATCATTCCTGTAAACTTTGATTGAATTTGCTTCAGCAGTTTCAGAGAAAATGATCAATATGTGATTTTTCCCATAAGGTCTAATGTTAAACCCAAGTTCCACAAAGTCGGCCATGTGTTTTGTCTGACCTGAACAAAATGGGCATTCTTTGTAAAGGACCTTTAGTATATCATTCCTCTTAAGATTGGTTGAATTTGCTTCAGCTGTTTCAGAGGAGATGATGAAAATGTGAATCTTCCCATTGTGTCCAATTCGTGCTGGCTACCATGTTTTTTGTCCAATAGGAACAAAATGAGCAATCTTTGTTAAAGTCCTTTAGTACGTCGTTCCTCTAAAGTTTGGTTAAAATGCTTCAGTGGTTTCAGAGGAGAAGATAAAAAAGTGATTTTTCCTACAGGGTCCAATGTTAAACCTAAGTTCCGCGCTGGCTGTCATGTTTTTCATCGAATCGGAACAAAATGAGCAATTTTTGTAAAGGACCTTCCATACACCATTCCTATAAATTTTGGTTGAATTTGCTTCAGTGGTTTTAGAGGAGAAGACGAAAATGTGATTTTCCCAAAGGGTCCAATGTGAAACTATTTTCTGTGCTGGCTGCCATGATTTTGATCAGATCTGAACGAAATGAGCAATCTTAGTTAACGTCCTTTGGTACTTCATTCCTGTAAAGTTTGGTTGAATTTGCTTCAGTGGTGTGAGAGAAGAAGATGAAAATGTGATTTTCCCATAGGGTCAAATGTTAAACTATGTTCCGTGCTGGCGGCCATGTTTTTTTTTCTTGTCAGATCGGAATAAAATGAGGGATCTTTGTTAAGGACCTTAAGTTCATCATTTCTGTAAAGTTTGGTTGAATTTGCTTCATGGGTTTCAGAGGAGAAGATGAAAGTGTCATTTTCCCCTACGGTCCAATGTTAAACTACGTTCCGTGCTGGCGGCCATGTTTTTCATCGGATCGGAACAAAATGAGCGATCTTTGTTAAAGACCTTTAGAACTATGTGCAGTACTGGGTGCTGTGTGCAGAGCAGGACATGCTTACCCTTCCGGAGCACTTGATGTCACTCTTGTTTATTGAGAGTTCACACTGTTAGTGCTTTAGTTTTTTGTGTTGTATATGTAATGTTTGTGTGTTTTGAGGGCAGGTGGTGTCGTTGGTCTTCCGTCTTTTGGTGTTCTTGCTTTTGCCTTATCTCTGGACTTTGATTTGTGTAATCTTGTTATTTGTTCCTTCGGTATTCTACTGCCGTTGTTTAGTACATGATTCCTCTAAAGTTTGGCTGAATTTTCTTCAGTGGCTTCAGAAGAAAAGATGAAAATGTCATTTTCCCATAGGGTCCAATATTAAACTATATTCCGCGCTGGTGGCCATGTTTTATTTTGGACAGGAACAAAATGAGCAATCTTTGTTAAGGTCCTTTAGTACATCATTCCTGTAAAGTTTGGTTGAATATGCCTCAGCGCTTTCAGAGGAGAAGATGAAAATGTGATTTTTGTTCCATTGAGTTCAATGTTAAACCTAAGTTCCGCGCTGGTGGCCATGTTTTTTTTTCGGATCAGAACGAAATGAGCAATCTTTGTAAAGGACCTTCCATACATCATTCCTGTAAAGTTTGGTTGAATTTGCCTCAGTGTTTTCAGAGGAGAAGATGAAAATGTGAAAAGTTAACAGACGACAGACGACGGACGCCAAGTGATGGCAATGGGTCAGGTGAGCTAAATACAAACTCAGAAGGTGCTTTTGATGTGGGCTTTAATTTAGAAATTTTCAGGAACAGTGTAAATTAATCAAGAAGAAACAGAAATCATCAAAGAACATAGCAAAACATAAATTGTGTTACGAGGAAAACCCTGGAAGTTTACCATTTACTATTTTGGGCGAATCAGAATTCCGAAGAGAATGCACAAGGTATACCCATGGGACAAAAAATATTTTACGCAGTGGCAAAGACCATTTTCAGAGATGGTTTGCGAAAACTGATGATTGCGTTGATGTTTTGAAAAAAAAGAAAGAAAATTTAAAAAACAATTAGAAGACTTAACCAAAAAATAACAACAAAAACAACAACATCACCGAGGGATTAAAAGGTTGAAGGAAGAAAGTGTTGAAGATTATAATATAGTTGTAGCAATGAAATTAAATTTGGACAATAAAATCTGAAATTCAAGAACTGAAGCAACAATTAACAGGATACGTGATTAGTTTAAATTCAACATTTCAAAGGGGAATGTCAACAATCATAGAGGAAAAGGAAACAGAAGTCTAAATATACTATATTTATTCGTGAGTTAGGAAGAGGAAAAATAATCTTGAAATTCTGGGACAGAGTTTAACCGGAGCAGCGAAGAGTTGTCATGGTGACCATTTTAACAATCGTGTTAAGATTTTATAACTGTCATAAATTCATTATCAATATTAAAGAATTTAATTTGTTAGAGAGTAACATTCAAGCAAACACCTGTTGCTAATCAAAATAAAGTTTTTGGCGCATGTTCTTTAATCATTGATTTCACTTCCATAATTCTTGTTCTAGTGTGTAATCCGTGAAATATTAAGTATTATAAAAAATGTTTCGTGTTTCAGCGAATAGCGGAATATATCTGTATTCAAGGTGCGTTTGATGGGTATGTTTGTCACGTGATTATGTCGTTAAATCTCCTTCTACCTGACAGTGGTAGTGTTAAGATGGACATTGTTTTAAGCTCTCCATCGCAGTTTCTAACACCAAGCAAGATTTGGCAAACAATATGAACGCTAGGTTTAGCACATTACAAACCAACCTAAACAATCCCAACAAGATATATCCAACACACAACTAAAGAAATTCGAAGAAGTTTTGGCAGGTAACTTCAACAGATTTGACTGTTCATTATCTAACATGGGTATTTATGTTTTTTTTTCAAGTTTCAGCGAAAAGGGAAGGGAAATCAATTTCACTATTCCTTAAAAGTAATGTCAAAACTAAAGGGAACTCATTCCGTTTTGGATACACAAGACGTACATATACAGAAAGTAGCTACAACAAAAAGAGAGAGAGAGAGAGAGAGAGAGAAAAGAAACTAGAGGCTTAGACACTGAGCCTGTATCGCTCACCTGACAAAATGCTTTGCAGGATTTTTCGATGTTCTGTATGGTGGCCATGTTTTTTATGTGAATTTCCCATAGGGTCAAAATAAACTTTGTTCTGTGCTGGCGGCCATGTTTTTCTTTGGATCAAAACAAAATGAGCAATCTTTTTTAAGGACCTCCAGTTCATCATTCCTGTAAAGTTTGGTTTAATTTGCTTCAGCGGTTTCAGAGGAGAGGACGAAAATGTAAATTTTCCCATGGGGTCCAATGTTAAACCTTAGATCCGCGCTGGAAGCCATGGTTTTTATTGGATGGAAACGAAATGAGCAATCTTTATAAAGGACCTTCCATACATCATTCCTGTATAGTTTGGTTGAATTTACTTCAGTGGTTTCAGAGGAGAAGATGAAAATGTGAATTTCCCATAGGGCAAATGTTAAATTATCTTCCGTGCTGGCGGCCATGTTTTTTATCAGATCAGAATGAAATGAGCAATCTTTGTTCAGGACCTTTAGTACATCATTCCTGTAAAGTTCGGTTGAATTTGCTTCAGCGGTTTCAGAGGAGAAGAAGAAAATGTGAATTTGTCTATAGGGTCCAATGTTAAACCTAAGTTCTGCGCTGGCTGCCATGTTTTTTATCGGATCGGAAAGAAATGAGCAATCTTTGTAAAACACTTTCCATACATCATTCCTGTAAAGTTTGGTTGCATTTGCTTCAGTGGTTTCAGAGGAGAAGAAGAAAATGTGAATTTTCCCATAGGGCCCGATGTTAAACCATGTTCCGTGCTGGCGGCCATGTTTTTTGGTCGGATCGGAACGAAATGAGCAATCATTTTAAGGACCTTCAGAACATCATTCCTGTAAAGTTTGGTTGAATTTGCTTCAGTGGTTTCAGAGCAGAACATGAAAATGTGATTTTTCCGCGCTGGTGGCCTTGTTTTTTGTCGGATCGGAACCAAATGAGCAATCATTGTTAAGGACTTTTAGTACATCATTCCTGTAAAGTTTGGTTGAATTTGCTTCAGTGGTTTCAGAGCAGAAGATGAAAATGTGATTTTGCCCATAGTGTCCAATATTAAACCTAAGTTCCGCGCTGGCGGCCATGTTTTTGTCGGATCGGAACGAAATGAGCAATCTTTGTAAAGGACCTTCCATACATCATTCCTGTAAAGTTTGGTTGAAAATGCCTCAGTGGTTTCAGAGGAGAATATGAAAATGTGACAAGTTAACGGACGGACGCCGGACGACGGACGACGGACGCAAAGTAATGAGAATGGGTCAGGTGAGCTAAAAAAAAGAAAGAAAAGATTTGGGCTGTGGTTTACAGTAAAATAGTCAACTTTAATGCATATTGCTAAAATCCTACAGGGTCCAAAGTAAACCTTAAATTCTGCACATTAGTACATCATTCCTGTAAAGGCTGAATTTGCTTTAATGGTTTTAAATGAGAAGATGAAAATGTGATTTTCGAATAGGGTCAAATGTAAAACAATGTTCTGTGCTGGCAGCAATATTTTGTGTCAGATTGAAACGAAATGAGCAATCTTTGTAAAGGACCTTTAGTACATCATTCCAGTAAAGTTTGGTTGAATTTGCTTCAGTGGTTTCAGAGGAGAAGATGAAAATGTGATTTTTCTCAAGGGTCCAATGTTCAACCAAAGTTCCGCACTGGCAGCCATGTTTCTTATCGGTTCGTAACAAAATGATCAATTTTTGTAAAGGACCTTAATTACATCATTACTTTAAAGTTTGGTTGAATTTGCTTCAGTTGTTGTAGAGGAAGACATGAGTCCTATGTTAAACCATCTTCCATGCTAGCGGCCATGTTTTTGTTGGATTGGAACGAAATGACCAATCTTTGTTAAGGACCTTTAGTACATCATTTCTGTAAAGTTTGGTTGAATTTGCTTCAGGTGTTTCAGAGGAGAAGATGAAAATATGATTTTTCCCATAGGGTCTAATGTTAAACCTAAGTTCCGCGCTGGCAGCCATGTTTTTTATCGGATCTGAACGAAATGAGCAATGTTTGTAAAGGACCTTTAGTACATCATTCCTGTAAAGTTTGGTTGAATTTGCTTCAGTTGTTTCAGAGAAAAAGATGATTATGTGATTTTTCCCATAGAGTTCAATGTTAAACCTAAGTTCCGCGCTGTCGGCCATGTTTTTTATCGGTTCGTAACAAAATGAGCAATTTTTGTAAAGGACCTTTAGTACATCATTCCTGTTAAGTTTGGTTGAATTTGCTGAAGTGGTTTCAGAGGAGAAGATGATTATGTGATTTTTCCCATAGGGTCCAATGTTAAACCTAAGTTCCGCGCTGGCGGCCATGTTTTTTATCGGACCGGAACGAAATGAGCAATCTTTGTAAAGGATCTTTAGTACATCATTCCTGTAAAGTTTGGTTGAATTTGCTTCAGTGGTTTCAGACGACGGACGGACGGACGGACGACGGACGCCAAGTGATGGCGATAGCTCATACTGACCCTTTGGGCGAGGTGAGCTAAAAAGAAAGAAAAAACAGAAGGCATGATGCTAATAAAAGACATACAAACACTAATTAAACCAGGCCACCCTAGCAAGCTTGGTTAGAAAGTTGTCCAGAATCACAGCAGATGATTAAAAAAATGAAAACGAATGAACAGAGCGGCAGCGGAGGCTCAAAAGAAATCGAAGAAAAGCAAAAGCGACTTTAACAAAGAGAACCATACAACAAAAGGAAAGCAATGACAGGTCCTTTCAACCAGGGAAATGCTGCACTTGTGGCAAGAGGGGTCGCTCTGGGGTGATTCCAGTTCTCTGAACAAGAAAGAAAAGCTCATTTAAGTACCTTTTTTCCTTTTGTACTTTCTAATGATATTGTAGATTTTAATCTTAACTCAGTATCGAAAGTTAAACTACATTTGTAGCAAATGTCAGACAATTTATGCAATAGTTCAATGATCGGCTCCTTTACGAACGGTTTATCTACGAATCGTAGTCCTATATTGTCTTCAGCGACTCCGGTGGGTAGAGTAAAGAAGAATTTGAATGAATGGAAATTAATAACGGACAATTAATACTTACTAGACATTACTGATAAAGGTTACAAAACACCATTTAAGCTGAGCCCGAAATAATACAAATAAAAAAACTATAGATCGGCATTACATAATCATGAATTTATTTGTATATTAATAAATATTGAGCAAAGATATGCATTAAAGAAGTTAATTTGAAACTTCAGGTTATAAATCCATTGACAGAAAAACTTAGATTCGCATTAGATTGTAGGCATATTAATCGACATTTGTATAAGTTTAGATACAAATACGAAGATGGTAGCATAGCAAGAAAAATGTTTGATACAGATGATTTCATTTATAGTTATCATTTGAAAATGCATTTCACCATATTGAAATTTTTGAAGATCATCAAGATCATTAAGTTTTTTTTTGTTTTTTTTTTTTTTGAAATTTGGAAACCATGAAAATATTTTGATACGGCTAGTTACATTTTCAACTATAGCTTCAGAATGAGGTCGTTAAAGTTTTAAGATCTAAAGTCATTAATAAATAATGTTTTTATACAATGGATTGGATGAAGATCATACATATTAAATAAACAACGAAAGGATATGGCGTAAATTCACATAACACAATACTCTACAAATGCATGGTAGAACCAAGCAAAAGAACAACGCTTTTTGTTGTTCTTAATCATGATAATGACCATTAGCTAAAAAGCTGGTTACAAGATAGTTCTGAATAGCCGAGGTTACTGAAGTGAGAAAACAATTAGAGAAATTAGTTTTTAGCTCACCTGGCCTAAAAGGCCATGTCAGCATTTGCCATCACTATTCTCCGTCGTCCGTCATCCGTCCGTCAACAATTTCAAAAATCTTCCCTTCTGAAACCGCTGGGCCAAATGTGACCAAACTTGACTTGAATCATCACCAGGGTATGGCTTCTCAAAATTGTGTTCGATTAGTCGGCTGGTCAAACAACATGGCCGCCATTGCTAAAAATAGAACATAGGGGTAAAATGCAGTTTTTTGCTAATTACTCGAAAACGGTTACAGATATCAAAAATCTAACTGGAATAAAATTTTGAAGAAAATCTAAAAACCCATCTAAGAGTTATAGCCCCTTTTCCGTAAAATTTTCAAAATTTTTACATTTTTAATTTTTTATTTCAGAAAGTGTAAGAGACAAAGGTCAAGTGTAAATTGCAAAAATGTTCAGCATATCAAGATCTACCAACCCTGAATTTTTTAAGAAAATCCCAAAAGCTTTGTAGGAGTTATTGTCCTTTTTTCACTGAATTTTTAAATTTTCATATCTTTTGTCTTTTTATTTCCAAAACTATAGAAGATGAAGGTTAAGTGTAAAATGATAAAATGTTTGCCATGCTGTGGAGACTTCAAAACTGGTATTGAAAATAGTTTGTTGGCCGCCATTTTCAAAATGGCGGGAAAAATTCAACATTGTCCGATTTCAATGAAATTTGGCTTCGAACTTCAAAACTGATGTTAAAAATTTGTTCACTGAACGCCATTCTCAAAATGTCCGCCCAAAAGTGCAGGAAAATGCAACATTGTCTGATATTAATGAAAGTTGGTTTCCAAATAGATATTGATGTTGCAACTTCAAAACGGGAGTGAATAAAGGAAAAATGGCGGAAAGAGAGGTCACGTAGAAAGTTGTCTCAACATTGTTGTGTGATATATAATATTAAGAAGTGATAAAACATTACAAGGAGTAAACAGTAATTATCGGAATGCTTGCTTATCGCNATTTATAGATATTGATGTTGCAACTTCAAAACGGGATTCGAAAATTGTTTGTTGACCGCCATTTCAAAATGGCCGCCAAAAAAGACCGGAAAATTCAACATTGTGCGATTTAATGAAATTTGGTTTCCAAATGAATACTGATGTTGCAACTTCAAAACCGATGTTGAAAATTGTTCGTTGAATGCCATTTTCAAAATGGCTGCCACAAAAGGTTGGAAATTTCAACATTGTCTGATTTCAATGAAATTTGGTTTTCAATAGGTATGGATGTCACAAATTAAAAACCGATGTTAAAAATTGATCGTTGACCGCCATTTNTGACAATGTTATTAATCCAAACAATAGTAATGACAGTAAAAGAGGACGCAGTACGTCACGAAAACGTCAGCTGTCGTCAAATTCCAGTGAATCTATGAAACCTCCGTCTACGCGTCAGCGTTCTGTATCGCTCTCTCGCAATATAACTGACAAGTCGAGCAGTTCTCAAAACAAACCAGTAACATTCAAAACTCAAGGAGAGTCATTTAATATGTCAAGTCTTGTTCTTACAACCGTCACACAACCTGATATAATTAAATCTATTGGAACAACAGTTGTTCAAGAGATCAAACATGAACTAATCTCTGAGTTGAAATCTGATTTACAAGCTATTATTTCAGAGGCTGTGAAAACTGCTATTTCCACCCTTCAACATGTTGTAGATGATCAAAAACAAAAAATTCAAAATTTAGAAACAGAAAACGAAAAACTAAAGCAGTATGTTGATGATAAAATTGATGATATTGACACCAGGTATGAAAGGTTTAGAACCATGGCTACTGCCTCTGCAAATTTGCTGTATGAAACTAAAAGGGCGAATGCTGATATTGCAACTCTTAAGTCAGAAGGAAATGACATGAGGTCTGAAATTGAAATGCTTAAGGGTGAAAATACAAGTCTTAAGACAGAAAACTCATCTCTACGTGACAGCATTAAAGAGTTGGAACAGTACGGTAGGCGTACTTCGCTCCGCTTTCATAATGTGCCAATTACACCAAGACAACTCCAAGATACTGATAATATTATTGTAGATATCGTTAATAATAAGATAAAGCTACAACCTAACATTACAGTGGATGACATAAATCGTTCCCACATTATAGGAGAAATCCGGGATGGTAAAGCCCAATTAATTTGCAGGTTCAATACTTGGAAGATTAAAAATTCAATCTATACATCCAAGAAAAAATTGAAGAATAATCGCCCAAACATTTTCATTAAGGAGGATCTCACTAAAGTACGTCAAGCTCTGATCAAAAAGCTATACCATTGTAGGCGCCAGTCAAAAATACAATCGTTCTGGACCTCTGATGGGAGGATATTTGCTGTTAAAGGAGAAGGAAGTCCAAAAGTTATCATAAAAACTGACCAGGACATTGAACGCATTGCAGAACAATAACTCCTTTTATATTTTTAATTTGACTTGATTATTTTTGTTGTTTGTTAAAATAATGTTTGCATACATATGTTGTCATGATTTTGTTTTCTTACTTTAAGACCATATGCACTGCATTTGTTATCATAATGCGTTCTATTTGTCCCAACATAAAAACGCATGGCCCAAAAATCAACCAACACTACATTCATAACTTGAGCTACGCAAATGATTCAATTTGACCAACTTTGTCACTTTTTTTAATTTAATTTTTCGTCTCAAATTTTTAAGAACGTGTGTACTACACTTTGGATTTGAACGCATGACCCAAGTTGAAACCAAGGTATTAATAACTGCACGTCCATTCCTATTTTTTTAATCAACCGAGACCATGTGTACTATCTTTACTATCTTCATGTGTGTACCTTACCAACTCCCCCTTTATAAACTCCAAATATAGTATTTACCTACCTGTAATAGAATCCAGTTATTATTTCCTTATGTTCACGTATACCAGGTGAATTTCACTCGTTAGTATCTAAACATAACTTGTCGCATATTTAACAACTCGAGGTCCAAATTATATCCATGGATCTCATGGCGAAGATACATATGATAGTACTAGTATAATATAATTATATTATTTACAGTCCTTATATTTGCTCAATAAAACATCCTAGTTCCTGATGAAAAGGCATGTTTACTTATGGTGAAAACACACGTGGTAGTATTTACTACACATTCCTTTTATACTATAACGTCAGGTTCCATTCATAAATTTAAGCCACTCAGGTAAAATTTTAATCACGTGATTCGTATGTGGAAAGGTTAACTCGATTCGTTTAAAGGGATAATTGTCTCGTAAATAGTAGATAGTTTTTTCTCTTTATAATTCTCGTTAAAATAAATTACAAAAATACAAATGTTTACTTCAGATGTAATATGAGAACCTCATATGTTGTATATATTTTTGTAATGTCCCTTCTTACGATAATTTCAAACGTTAATCTTTAAAAAAAAAGCGATTTCGTCGCACAACAATAGAAAAAAAATATTGTGTTCTTAAAAACATTATATTTTTTTCCGCATAATCACGTAATGCAGTTCCGTTTACTACTGTGTCCTTTTCTCTAGTTTGATAGTCACTTCGTATTTCAATATAGAAAATTAATTCTGATTCACACAACCATACGTTTCTCTGTTTATGACAGTTATGTACTTAAATTTATGCAGTCCAATTTATGGATTTTTTCATATGCATCCATATACATTTTTCTTCTTGTACATATCAAATGTGTTCTTGTTTTTGTTTTTATTACAATTTATGACTGGAGATGAGAAATGTTGTGTTTATGGTATGAAATGTGACCTTATTGCTGATATACTTACAACTATGAAAAAATTATTTGACAATGGATAGTGACTTATCTTCATATAGAACAGCAATAGGTAATTTTTATCTAAAAACACATTGTCATGGTTTACGGAAGGTTTACATTATAGTTAGGAAAAACAGTTTATTTATATACTTGTTTCTATTGTTTGCCTCTTATTTAAAATACTGTGTAAACATCACTTACAAATTGTATTATGATACACTTCTTGTGAATCCCTTGCCAACAATGATTATAATGACTATGATTATACTTTCAAATGATGTTGAAATGAATCCAGGTCCAATTGGCACGAGTGAACTGTCGATATTTCATTTAAATGCACGAAGTATGCGCCATAAAACTGAGTATATTGAAATGATATCTAATGAAGCTGATATAATT